>JAJIYU010010553.1:0-15971 GCA_030144865.1 Tinospora cordifolia | reverse complement strand
TTTCTTATGTGTTGGCCCCTCTCCCTGTTCAGACCTCACTCAAGGACGCGAGAGCCCTCTCTTCCTTTTGCCCCCCCCACCCCCCCCCCCCCCCCCCCCCCCTCCCTCTTTCCTGTCTCTCTCTCCCTCTCTCTTTTTTCCCCCAATTGACATATCACAACGAGCAGAAGCTTTAATTGTCTGGGTGCAATTGTAATCAGAATATAAATTAATGCCCTTGCTTTTGTGTTTTGAGGACCTTCCATCAGGCCCTCTTCGGAGTCGCTTTTTTTCCTTCCTTGATTTCCTTCTGTTGTTGAGAATATCTGGGAACCTCGTATAATTTCATCATACGTCCTCTTGCTTATCTGGATTCATAGGCTTGGGCCTATCTATGTACTTCTAATATTTCACTCATTGGCTGGGTCCAAAAGCTAGAGATGATTGCGTACGAAAGCTTTTTCTTCGTGAATATTACAAGTTGCTTTTTAAATAAGCATCCTTGTGAGTGTTGCAAGTCGCTAGAGACAAGAATTCTTGTTGAATCTACCTCACATCTTTACAATAAAATCCACTTGTAATAAAAGATGTAGCTGGTAGGTGGAGACTTAATAGTGCATATGAAGACCTTCCCTTGTGTGCAAATGGAGACTGAGCACAACATCATAAAGGTATTTGAGCCCAAGCTTCCTACAAAACCATTGCTTTGACAAAAAAGGGGATTGCAGGATTGCTCTCTTAGCTACATTTTGGGCTTTATGGCTGGAATGGAATAGGTGGCTTTTCTATGATATTTATAAAACTGAAGTTCAGCTTTGGGAGGAGATTAAATTATCAGTGAATCTTTGGACATACGCATCACCTCTAGGAAGGAGTTTCTCAATTTCCATTTGGACGTTGGGATGAGATAATTGCATGTATGTGGGTCAATGGTTTTAGTAGTGAGTTGTAGTCATTGTCATGTTTCTGCTGATTTGATTTACTTTTAGTGAACATTTATTTTCTTTAAAAATATTTCTTCCCTCTTCAAAACCGTTACTTTGATACTATATTAGATAACCACTGAACCTGAAAGCTGTTGTTGGTAAGTGGAGGCACAAAAATGTATATAAAGTTATCACTAATCAATTAAGAGGACGACTTTTTTGAGTGCCATATTTCTTTAACAATCCCTGGTATGATGCCTTATATCCTTGTTACCAATTTGCCTTTTGCTCTTAGATATTTTGAATGACATTTCATTGTTCCATGAACCAGATAGCATTTCATAGCCCTTGGATGTGCAAAGAAGCATAAATGGCAATTCTTGACTGGGTCCCCCTCCATTGAATCTCATATTTGGGAAGCAAAGTTCTGTCTGAAGCTCAAATTTTGGGTGGATTTGGTTCATAAAAAGCTGAAATCGATGGATGTACTACAATGTAGATTCCCTACTATGTTTTTTCTTCAAGTTGATGCTTCTCTATTATCAAAATGAGGATTCCATTTATCATGTTGTAGGTTCATTATATGTAAAGAGAAGCAATAAAAAACAATTATCATTCTAAATTAAGTAAAAATAAAGAGCAATAAGAGACAAGATTGATAATGCAGTTAGGCCAAACCTACACTTGTGGGGTCCCACCCAGTTGAAAACATTCCAGCAACTGTAAACCAAATATAGTTGTAACTGGATTGACGTAGTGATCTTTAAACTGTTGCTACAATTTATAACAAGTTCTAGTAGAACATAGAAGAGGTCACCTTGCCTCGAATCAGCAATGTAGACTTCTCCAAGTCTTGATCAGCCACTAGTAACACCTCAGGACATTCGTAAAATGACTCACACTGATTGCCTTGACAAAATAGTTTTACAAACTTCTCAAGATACAAGAAAAGAGCAAATTACAAAAGGGGGCACACAATATTTATCAAAGAATATTTCACATCCTACTGAGGTTATTAATTCTCTGGGCCTCGAGTGCTTTCATAGGCAAAAAGGAGAATATTTTCCATATGAGTTCTGGTATGCTGCATCATGTTGTTGTGCATACTGTCACAACAATAAAGAAAACACCACTCTTCTTAAGCTGAAAAATCATCCAACAAGATTCTTCTTGCTTGAGGACCCGACATGCCCCCCTTCCCCTATGTTGGGGCCCATTTGGAAAGCTTCGGTTCCGTCTAAAGTAAAGCTTCTAGCTTGGGAGGTTTTCAAGGGAAAGGTCAACACCGGGGGATATGATCCAAAAGAGATTTCTGAGTTACTACTTCTCTCCTCACTGCTGTGTGCTGTGCAGACAGCATGGAGAGTGTGTTGTTTTTGGAATGTACATATGCTGCTAATGTGTGGGAAAGGTGGAGAAGTCATTTCCCTGTCTTTTCTGATTGTGTTGAGTAGGATCCTTCGTGTGTGGTGTGTCCTTGGTGGGAGGAAACCTATAAGCATTGGAGAGGTCACTGGGTGGTGGCTAGCCTGGTAGTGGTGTGGAGTGTTAGGAAAGCGAGAAATGCGACGATCTTTGAAGATAAATATTGCTTTCCTAGTGTATTGTGGGAGGAATCTCAAACTCTTGCCTCATTCTGGATTAGTTACAGTCCCCTTTCCTTGGGGTACTCTATTTTTGATTGGCTTAGAGGGTGGGGAAATGCTCTGTAGTGTTTCTTGTATCTGGGGTGGGGCGTGTTGGTTGTGAGAATTTTTTTGTATTGGTTCTTATGTGGTTTATAGGGTTTCCGTTGTTTATTTTGTTCTTTTCTATATAATGCAATAATTTTGTTTCTTTAAAAAAAAAAAGATATGCGTAATGTTGGTCTTCTAGAACTTTCTCCTTTCTTTAGAGATGATGATCCATATGGTCGTTGGAGAAAGATTATATTCCAAACATAAAATAGCTAGTTTTTCAAATTAAAAAAAATGCGAAGTTTACCATGTGAGCAGAGTATTCTGTTAGCATGAGTATAGTTTGAAATCTTTAAACATGCTACAAAATGAACCAATTTTATCGCCTTAAAGATTTCTAGTTAATAGTCATGCTGAAAATGACTATTGAGTCACTGGCAGCAGGATTTATCAGTTATGCCTCGTCCCCCTAATAGCTCTAATGTTCATGTATGGATGGCAGATCAGCTGGTTCATTTGCGAAGCTACTGGTTGTTGATCATTTTTGCTATATGGGCTGCTGTGTGGGAGGCGAGAAACAGATGTATTTTCAACAATTTGGATATTAATGTAACCATTGTAACAGAGAGATCTCACATTTTGTTTGCAATGTGGGTCTCCATTAGTAATCTAGGTTTAGGCTACTCTTTCAATGAGTGGGTGACGCAGTGGACGTCGATTTTGTATTTAAGGTAGTTGGTCCTTGGGTTGTGAAGGGTCTTCTCCTTGCAGTTGTATCTTTTTGTTTCTTTGTTGGACAACTCGTCCAATTTTATAAAACGTCTACTTTCAAAAAAAAAAAAAAAAAAAAAAAATTCATGCTGAAAATAATCTTTGGAGATATTGCAACGATTTCAATGTGCTATATATCTTGCTATTTTTACATGTGTAAGCTAGCTGTTTGTATAGCCTTGCAATATTGTTCAAGATATGCCAACATACTCATAATTCAAATGACAAAATTGGACTTGCTATATTGCTTGCTAGGTAGAATATTTCACATATTAAAAAGAACTTGTGTGAATGTCCAAAAATGCTTCTCAAGCAAATATTCAAAGTCTATGAGCTCTGTTATTTCTAGAGTCACGGTAGTGCACATAGAATAATTATAAATAAATAAGGTCAAGTGCAATTTTACTTAATTTAAAGTAATGGAAAGAGAGGAGGCACAACAATTGTTTATGCAGTTTAGCCAACACCTATGTCTGTAAGGCCTAGCCCAGTGCAAAGGATTTCATTATGATCAAACACGTGTAACTGCTACACAATTGTTACTACAGGACTAACATAGTGACATGCACATTGATGCCTACTCTTTGCAACAAGGACCAAAGTGAAATCTAGACGAACACCTTTTGTCTTTGAGGTTGCTGTTGGACTCTAGCAATCTTTTCAGCCACCGGTGACTTTCGACCATGCCACGCTAAATCATAATTTACTCTTAAGTCTACGACCTCACTTTTTACAAGATCACAAGATCACTCACAAAAAAACTTAATGAAAAACAATGAATGCTCAAAGCTCAAATACGAGGAACTCTAAACAGTAGATTGGTAGATCTTTTTGTCCTTGAGTAATGCTTGAGCCTTTGGAGAACTTTCGAATTTATAATCTTATGTGCTAAAGACTTTCCATATAAACGAGATTTTCTAGGCTAACTGTTAGACGACTGTGTGACACATTATTGTGTAGAATGAGCTTGACAAATCTGCAATGTTTCTAAGCAGATTCAGATTCTTCTAGAAACCTCCCTTGTCTTCTGGATTGACAAGCTGCATGAATAAAATAGAAAGAATCCATTGTACTGAAAATAAACATGTCAATCGAATTAAAAAAGGAAGACTTTCCAAGGAGAGTAGAAATAATCTTTCCATATGTTTTGCATAGGGATCTAATAAAAATAGTTTTCTTTTTATGAAATTTGAGAAGGAAACAATATTATGTATCAATTTTATTATCAAACTTTCAGGAATGATTTGGATTCTAAAATTTAGATTTCAAAAACTTTCTTAGCTTAGAAGCTTGTCCAGAAAAATAGAATTTTTATTGAATTAGAAACTTTAAAGTTTTCCTATCTTTTTCAAACATGTAGAGAATAATATGTCAAAGATTATTAACCTGTTTCCCAACAAATGGACATATAATCTGTAATTATGTATGCGTGGTCAGCATCAAACATGTCAACTGAAAGTGCTACGTCACATTTGACATGGCATTTCTCAACAAGCTCATATAAGATATACCATAGGATAGGTGGCTTATACGTATGCCACATGATTACCAAACATGCTAACTCATTTGCCATGTCACTACATGCCTAATTTGCCATGCTAGTAAGATGTCCACATAAGTATCCATGTGACACTATGGTCCTAACACGTTTCTTTCACTGTTCCTATGTGACATGTTTGTAGAAAGAGTGGTATCTATTTCTCAGTTAGAAGGTTTACCGCTCCATTTTGGGTAGATGAGAGAATTTCATTAAATCATATCCTTTCATTAGATTCTGGCAAGTGAAGATTCGGGCATATTGCATTCTTGGCAACACTTGTGGTTTGGTGTGAAAGAAACAGTAGAATTTTGGATGGACATCTATTCTCAGGTAGAAGGTTTACACTTCCATCATAATTAGAGGATATTGTTTCATTAAAATGTATCCCTTCATTAGATTCTGGCGAGTGAAGATGCGGGCAGATTGCATTCTCGGTGACACTATGTGTGATTCGGTGTGAAAGAAAAACAGTGGAATTTTTGGTAGATCAGCAAAAGCTTAGGCACAACTTTGGGAGGAGGTCAAACTTTCAGCTAGTTCATCAACTTGTGCCTTATCTGTGGCAAAGGGTATCTTGGTTTTGAACTAATTACTTGGTTGGAGTGTTTTTATGTCTGTTAATGCGGTTTAGCAGGCTTGGAGTCCATGTTGAATATGGTCAAGTTCATTAAGATCAACTCTTGCGGTTAAGGACACCAATTACTATTGTACAGTTTTTATGATTAATATAATCCTTTTTTTTTTTTGGCTCAATTTATTTTTATTCCTCATGGTTTAGCTTACACAATGGATACTCTCAAGCTGAAGTTGCTGTTTCTAATACTATTATTTTTAATTCTACATAGTGTGACTGATGGGCTGCTATCTGTCTCAAATCTCAATGAAGAGATTGCAATAAGAAATTAAGCAATGTAAATATTTAAACAGTTGCATGGACAAGTTTAAGTCTCTGAGAATATTTTTCATATACTGAAGGAGATTAGCTTGTTGAGATGTGAGACTCCCAAAAGTCCATATCATAGGTGATTAGTTGATCAATTAGTATGTGTATTGTGGAGAAATGAAAGGTTTATTGAGGGCTCTTGCTTTGCATTAGTTGGGTTAAAGAGCTTGTAGGAAGGAAAATTTCTGATTGCATGGGTCATTGAGTTTGTGAGTCTCTCTAGCTGCTTGTTTTAATAGAGAATTTATATTGCAACTATGTATACTGGTGACAGTACTATTATGATGTATTATATGTGCTTTGGTTATATTTTTGTAAACTTTGCGATTCCTGGTTGTCAAGCATTTCTACAATGAATGTACTTCCAGCAGGACATATTAGACAATCATCTCATTATCAATGTTATGGAATGAAAACTCACCAAATTTTGGGGAAATTCGGCGAAATAATTCAGATTTTTTGGCTATTGAACCAGAGTCTAGTTGTAAACCAACAAAACCTCGAAGATTTTGACGAAATTTAACAAATTTTCGAGGATTTCAACAAAACTTCTAAGATTTCGACAAAACTTCGAAGATTTTGAGGAAATTCGTGAAAAATTTGAAGATTTTGGTGAAATTCGTGGAATACACAAGTAAATAATATAAAATTCTTAACATGTGCAATGAATTGGAAATATTGTTAATGTTAAAAGATATGTTTGAAGCCATTATATTTATACTTTTATATGTAAAAGACATCGATTTATATTTATTTTCATCATTTTCAAAAAAAATTATGCATATTTTAGTAGTTACATCGATTTTTTTTTAACTTCTCTAAGTCGACGAATTTTTACAAAAATTTTCTCGAATTTCTTGAACTCTTCAAATTAATTCTGATTTTTAGAGGTCGAAGTTTAAGAGAAAGTCAAATTTTTGTTCCATGGTCATTGTTATGCATTGGCATGAATTTCTATACATGGCACCACTGTGTAGATTGTAAGTTTGCCTATGCTAATGAGGAATATCTCTGCAATAAAGTCTATGTTGCATATTCTTTTGATCAAATCAGATGGATTATATAAACACTTCTCATCCTAATTTTATCGATGGAAGTGAAGCCATGGAGACCGCAATGCAGCAGTTGAGACATTCAAAGGTACCTTGGATCACAGATGCTAAATGCTAAGGTTGACATGATTTTATTTATTTCTTTTTCCATTGAGAAGGGCTTTTATAATCTCAGCCGCTGAGACTACTTCTATGACTCAGGATACTGTGGAGGCTGACAAGCTAAATGCATATTCAAAGGGCCTAAAATCTTTTGGTCGTGCTAAATCTGTTGCTGCAAATGCAGTCAAGTCAGATCAGGCATATGCTTACTCTCCGTATCTGTTTGCCTTGTCCTCTATTTTATGTAATTTTGGTTAATTTAATAATTCTACTTTTAGACAGGAAACTATTGATGCTTATCTGTTATTTTGCTTTTTACTAATAGTGTTAACAGTGAGCCCTTCCCCTTGTCTAGAGCCAAAAAGATCATGCTTGGTTTCTGTTTCACTTGTAGTTGAAAGCATCTTCCTACAAGATTTTAAGAAACAACATTGAAGGTGTTAGAGACTCAGTTGAGCTGTGCAAGAACCCTTTCTTCTTATGACCCTTTATCCACTTCCTTGATTGATCAATGTGAAACCTGTCCAAATACACAACCGGGCTCAAGCTACTAAGGCAGTTTTCACTTGTTTTCAGAACTTGTTTTGCCATAGTTATACAATTTTAACTAGGTTTTAATAATATCATAATACTGAACATCATCGAATTCCACGTTGAATATTTTGGTTTAAAACATGAAATTCATGATATTTATGTTACTTTGTTACAGGGATGTCGACCTACTTCGAATGGTGAAAAACCTCAACCAGCTGGTAAGTTACATTTTAATCTTGTTAATATCATTAATTCTACCTGCTCAAAACTATTCAGAAAAAATAATTTCTGATATTGGCATATTGAACTTAAAACATTGTTCATATATTTTTGTCTATTGGCTTTGTTTTGTTGGTCAAGTTTGGATCTATTTTGTCACCAGTTGCAACCTGCAAAGTTAGGAGTGGCTATTGCTGTGCTGTGTCTATTGGGCTGAGTTTATACAGTCAGTTACACTTATTTTTTTGACAAATAAATTAAAACAGTATATTCAGTTGCACATTTTATACATGAGAATGATCTTTTCTATAGGTAAAATCAGTAGAAAATGACCAAGAGATACTTGATCTTGGATGTGTTGGGGTGAGAGATACCTTTTTTTTCTTAGAGCAATTTAGTGCAATTCCTAATCATCTATAAGCTAAATGCCAAACCAGATAATTTATGTTTTTTTAGTTGGGATGCACGCATTGTTTCTGATGAGTGCAATTTTTGTTCAAATATTTCTGCTGATTTTCTAGTTTCGAATTGGAGTGGAAATTGAATAAATGGTGTGCAGGTGCTCAGATGATGTAAGCTGTAGGTGTTAGGAGTTGTATGAGCTCGAGTTTTGATTACCTCTGGTGCTTATGATTGCACAGGAAGACTTAACATGAAAACAAAAAGAATTCTTTGTGACCATTAGCAAATACAGAACTTTACTGCATTTTATGAAGGTGTTCAGAGTCTAATTTTGGTTCAATTTTAGCAAGACCTGGGAAATAGGCAATAGAACCTATTTGATAGCTTGTTTTGTTCAAAATGAGCCTCTTTTTGTGGTGGAGGTTTAAGCCCTAATATAGTTGGTGAAATTTTTTTTGCTTATCCTTATTTGGTGATATGCCCCAATTTCAATAGACATGGAGTCTATAATATATATATATATATATAGGTAATTTTGCATCGCCATCTACATTTTCTTAGAGGTTACAAGTAGAGTTAACAAACATTATATGGACTGGACTTAATATGCTTGAATATTTAGATCAAAATCTGATATGAAAATGCTAATATTTGCTACTAATATGGATCCCGCTGAAAGGCTTGAACTTCACTATGCTAACATGCATGTCACAATGTCATATTTTGGTTGAGCTCATATTTGGACCTTGATCAGGATACCTCAGCCTTTTCAGAGAGTTATTATGATATGGTGAGAACTTCTTTTGAAGGATTTTCATTACTTATTGGCATTTGATAGGAACTTCTTCTGGAAGATCGTCATGGGGCATTTCTTCAATATTTGGAACTAGTGAAGCTCGGATACCTTCAGATATTTCAGAGAGAGAACCTTGCAGTAAACCTTTTAATGTTAATGACTGTCCAGCTGTGATTCAACTGAGCGAGGTAATGTCTTAGCTTATGAATTGTCATCACTTTCTGGCTTGTGGTGTCCCCCTGCCAACAATATGATTTGAAGTTTGTTTTTTATCTGCAATTTTAGTTGCCAGACTCCTTAAGACCATCAGAAGTGCAGACAGATTGTGAAACAGTCAAAATTATCGCGACTAAGCTGCTTTTAAGGTCATACTATGACATTGTCAGGAGAAATGTTCAGGACTTTGTTCCAAAAGCGATAATGCATTTTTTGGTTAGCAGCTGACCATCCTTCCATTTTTCCCTTCGAATTCATTGTGCATACTTCTTCACTTCTATAGCTTTAATGCCTACTGGAACCTATTGCGTAGGAAATCTTCGTATATATACATTTTTCTCTTTTGAAGTTATCATATGATATCTGATTACTTCTAATATTCTCATCAAGGTCAATCACACTAAGAGAGATCTCCTAAGTACCTTTATACAAAAATTGTACAGGTATCTCTTCGAATCAACCTCTCATATTCTTTATTTCACATGTTTCTAATACTTGTGAATTACCTTAATATGATTGAGTTTCATTGGTGCTTTCTGAGTATCTGAGTGTTGCATATAATCTGATTTCTTTTTTCTTGGGGAACTTATAAACTAAATCCTTACAGCTATGTAGCCACAAATTTTGATGTTTATGACTCAAATCTAAATACATGGGTTATTTACCCTTATTTTGGTATACATGCACACAAACACTCACTCATGAAACCTGATAAAAGTGCCATAATGTTATCGTAGTTTTGCTTGCTAAATATTTCACTTAATATTATGTCGACACTCCATTTTCTTTTAACTTTGTAATGCCTTTTTGGTTCTTTCTGTCTAAATATTTGTTCTGTGGATGACTGCAAATATAAAATAATGCTTGAACTTGTGCGTATTCATCATGGGCTATTTGTGTAATGAACAGAAAGGTGTGAATTCCACCAGCTAATCTTGTTGTAGACATGTATGTAAACTCCAAGACGTTGAATACTTTCTGCAACCCTTGGTCTAAAAGGCATTTTCATATGCAGCAAGTCTCCTTGAGAGCTTGTATATCGTGAAGTAGTTGATAATTTATGTATTGAGATATTTTGCATTGCTGATCTTCTTTGTTCACATAACTATAGGTTTAATTGCTTACTGACTTAGCAGTTAGCATGTATCACAGTGTAGATAATACTTTTGAACAGGAAGTTGGATTTAGTGTAAGGATCCCTGAATTATTGGTACAATTGGCTCTATGTTGTTATGTAAAACTTTGTTGTTGGTGCTGTTAGGCTAGCGCTAAGTGATAACAATGCATCAACTGGGAAAGTGAGGAAGTTGTGCCCGCTCATAGAATATATGAACATGGACCTTTGAGTGCCAACAAGAGGCTCAAGAAAACTGTTGCGCCTAACAGAAGAGAAAACAGTGGGATAAAAGAAGATGAGGATAGTGTGGGGTGATTTTTAGGAACTGTTGTGGAGATTTACAAACTGAAAGAATGAATTTATATATATATATATATTTCAATGAGAGTACAAGGATATATATTTATATATATATATGAGAGTACAAAAGTATATCTATCTCTGCTGCTGAAAAATTGTAAATATATACACAAACCGGTACCTAAAAATCAGTTACTGCTGCAAATAAACATTGGCAATCTCTGCTGCTGAAACACAGACGGTGCGTACACGCTCCTTGTTTCACTGCTGCTGCAAATGATCACTGTAGCTACTGCTTAGTTGGTGCATTGACATCTTTGGGGCAAATGCTGTTGCCGCATCTTCCATTTGCCAGTGCCAGTTGTGCTACTTTTGCGTGCTTTCTCTTCTTCTTCTTCTTCTTGCTCATGCTGCTACTGCATCATGCACTGCTGCATTTCCAGCTGATATGACTCTGTGTTGTTTTTTTGTTGATCTGATAAAGGTCAAGGAACGAAAATTCGACTTCGCCTCAAATTTCGACCTTCAAAAATTAGAATTAATTCGAAGAATTTGAGAAATTCGAGAGAAGTTTTGTAAAAAATTGTCGACTTGGAGAAGTTCAAAAAATTCTACGTAAATGCAAAAATATGCATAAATCCTATTACAAATGATGAAAACAAATATAAAGTAATATATTTTAAATATAAAAGTATACATATAATGGTTTCAAACTTGTCTTTTAACATTAACAAGATTTAGTGTTTATTGTACATGTTAAGAATTATATATTATTTACTTGTGTTTTTCACGAATTTCACAAAAATCTTCAATTTTTTCACGAATTTCGTTGAAATTCTCGAAGTTTTGTCGAATTTCATCGAAGTCTTCGAAGTTTTTTCGAATTTTTGTAATTTTTTTTACAACTGAACTCTGGTTCGATAACCAGAAAATCCGAATTATTTTGATGAATTTCGGCCAAATTTTACGAATTTTTATTCCATGATAATGGTATTGTTATTCTTCTATTATATGTAGTTGGCATGGTCATTATTAAAGATGACATGTCAGGTATTCATGTCCTGAAGAGTTTTCTTGATCAAACTTTTGAGATGGACTTGAGATCTCTCAATTATTTTTTGAATTTTGAGGTTAACATCCAACTTTGGTGAATACTATTTATCTCAAGCTAAGCACGAATCTAAACTTTTGTGTCATGCTGGCTTGTCTGATAGTAAGATCGTTGATATTCTATTAGAAATGAATGCAAAGTTGTTACCTTACCTATTGATGGTGATCCTCTGGCAGGTACAACATTATACAAATGGTTGGTTGGTAGTCTCATCTATCTTACTATTAATCGACCAGATATTTCTTATGTTGTCAATTAGTTAGTTAGTTTATGCATACTCCTCGTTCATCTCAATTTGTAGCTGTCCTATGAATTCTTCGATATATTAAGGATACTTTATTTCATGGCCTTCATTTCTCAAATAATTCCTCTTTGGAGCTTTGGTCTTTCTTGGATGTAGATTAGGCTAGTGATCCTATTGATTGTTATGCCATTATAGGTTATTGTTTCTTACATGGATCATCGTGATCTCTTAGAAGAAAAAGAAACAAACAGTTGTTTCTAGATCTAGTACAAAAGTTTGAGTATTGAGCAATGATAGATACCATGCTTGAGCTTTTATGGATTTTTTAGTTGCTTTAGGAAATGAGAATTGCTCTTTCTTGTAGTTCCACTCTTCACTTTGACAATATGAGTACTATGCAAATTGCCTACAATGATATTTTTCATGAACGAACAAAGTATATTAAAATTGGTTGTCATATGATTTGTCAGAACATTAAATATGTCACTCTTCAATTGACTCACGCTACTTCAGCAGATCAATTAGCAGACATTTTTACACAGGCGCATCCACTTGGACATCATCACAGTTTGGTTAACAAACTCAGAATGACTTTTGTTTCCTCGAACCTTATGTTATATGTACCTGTGTACTTTCATTGAAATATATACAAAAATTCATTCTTTTTAGTTGCCTCAATAGCAATTAAATAAAAATTTCCCTTAATTTCTATAGGATGTTTCATATTCTCTCCTAATTCTCCTTGTTTGTGTATAATGGATCCTAAAATATGTAAAATTTTCACTCCTTCCAGTCTCTTTACTTGCAATCCTCAGTCTCTTCTTTTGCATTTCTACTTTCACTAAAATTACATTTAATGTATTTGGTATTGGTTTAATTAATCTTTGAACCCTTTAGATTCTAGAGCCTCTCTCCAAGTCTCTAGCTTAAGTATTGGCTTTAATCAAGCCATTGGTTTTCTAGTCAAGTCAGTGCACACAAAATAGTGATAAATAATTAAAATCAAGGGCAGTAGTCATTAATTTAAAATGAAGTAAAGAGAGGAGGAGCAAGCATTGTTTGTATAGTTTAGCCAACGCTTACGTCTATGGGGCCTAGCCTAGAGTAAAAGATTCCACTGTGATCAAACACACATAACCGCTACACGACTGTTGCAACAAGTCTAACACATTGACCAACACACTAATGCCACTCTTTGCAACATGGACCAAAGTGAAATTAAGATGAACATCTCTCATCTCGGAGGTTGCTATCAGACTCTAGAAATCTTATCAACGACTAATGATGATCAACCATGCCATGCTGAATCAAAAAAATTACTCTTAATTCTGGAATCTTACTCTTTACACAAGATCACTAACAAATACTTTAATGAAGAACGATGAATGCTCAAGTTAAAATACAAGGAACTCTAAACAGTAGATAGACAAATCTGCTCGTCCTTGAGTGATGCCTGAGCTTTGGGGAACCCTCGAATTTATTATCACATATGCTGAAGAATTTCCTTGTAAACGAGATTTTCTGGGTTAAATATTACATATATTGCCTGACACAAACATCGAACAATAGTGTGCAGAATAAGTTGGCCAAATCTTTAATGTTTCTAGGTAGGGTTGGGTTCTTTTAGAAAGCTTCCTTCTCTTCTAGATTGACAAGCTACACGAAGAAGGTAGAAAGAATTCATTGCACTTAATATATTAATCAAATTCCAAAAACCTTGCCAAAGAGAGTGGCATGAATATTTCAAAACTGTTCTGGTCATAGTTATTTCAAAAAGAGTTTCCTTTTTATTTGTGTTGTGAGATAATTTAAAATTTGAGAATGAAAGAATTCCATTCTTTCTTCATACTCTTCCAAAGAGGAAACACTTTGTAAAGATAATCATATAGTATGAGACATATTCTAAATTCGAAAACTTACTTTCATTTGTTTTAGCAGAATCCAAGAAAGCATTCTCATGATTTGGAATCTCAAAGATCTTTTCTTAAATTTGGAAACTTTCTTTAATGTATTTAGGAAGGTATTTTCATGAATTTGAATTTTACAAAACTTTACTTTTTCAAAGATTATACAAATCACGATAGAGCAAGTTGCCAAGTTTTCAAAAAACAAAAACAAACAAAATAAAAAGAACCTTTTCCGTTGTTTACCTTTTAAATCCATATGTCTATCTAACAGGCGTAAAGCTAAAATGACAATATATAATCTGTAATTTTGCACGTATGGTCAGCACCAAATTTGCCAACTTAAATTGCCACGTCGTGTGTGACGTGACATTTCTCAACACAAGCCTTTTGTAAATCTTTCTGAGCTAAGGATAAGATAATCTAGATTTGCATCTATCACAAAAAATGGATTCAGATTTGAGCTGCTAAAATACTATTTGACTGATTGTTGTGTAGTTGCTTTCTTACTATTATTGTGACTTTTGTTGTATCGTTTGTGCTGTTTATTCTTTTAATAGATTTGCCATTACTTGCAAAGTACAATTTGCTTTTTGTAATTTCTTGCTCATTTTCTTGTGCATATACTGCCATTGGTAATGAAATCCTATAGAATTGCTTTGGTGTGTGCAAAACTGCGAATCAAGGAATCTCCTTGAATAACTTGTCTTCTGCATGCAGAGAGGACCTCTTTGAAGAGATGCTTCAGGAGCAGGATGATGTTGTTAATCGACGAAAACGTACTAGAGAAGTCTATGAGGTTCTGGAAGAATCTCTTCAGGTTAGTTACGGTTAGGTGTAGTGCTGCCATTGTTTGTACTTATTATTTGGAAAGATGGTTTGAGAATGTTATGGTGACTAATATTGCACTCTTTCATGGTCATGGGCAATACCCACATTCAAGATAGATCTTTTGCCTTCCTCATGAAAACACAAAAAGAAAAGAAGTAAAAAAATGGTACAGGAAAGGAACACAATAATTATTCATAAGAGGCTGTGAAGCTCTGGGCCATAACCACAATTTCTTTTTGGTTGATTCTGAGCTAGATGGATTTATTTGGTAGCATGTTGTCCTAGGACATGTCTGTGATACACATCTACATCCTGTCATGGTGACATGCACTTGAAACCATCTTATGTAATTTACCGAAAATTTTGATTCTCTTTAGTTTTAAAGGTCACTACTTTTTATCTCTGGCTTCATAGAAATTAAGCTGCACGCTTTGAACCATTTGAGTAATCTGAACTGTGTGCTACTTGGGTATAGATATTGGAAGCATTTGCATTTGATATGGCTTCTCCAAGTTTGAGCTCTGACATGGATACTTTGGTGGGTTTGCCAAGGATCGTTGTTCCTCACTCTGTACTCCACAATGCTGATCCCCAGATGATATCTATTCACAATTGCTCTTTGGAGATTTAGGATGTTTTCTCACTCTATATAGTGACCATCTCAAAACTAAAAACGGGTGGATAGGTGGATATCCCACCATTGAATCAAGGTGTGTTAATGCCCACTACATGGTTTTGCAAAGATGCAAAGTAGATTTTATTCAAATTATATTATAGGTAGAGTTACCTTATCTTGTATATGCAAACTATTCTTGGGCCCTTGGCTATGATATTTTTAGTTGTTTTCAGGTTAGGATGATTCTGGAAGGGATCAAGAGTGTAATTGGGTATAATGGTGTTACTTAACAATTTCTACCTTTGTGGCTGGAGAGGATTATTTTCATATTGGAAGTTCATGGTGTACACAATGATAATTTTATATCTAATTAGAGCTTGTGAGGTGACAAGTTTTTGTATCAATTTTCTATCTAAAAGTCTTAATTTTTTTTCTTTTTCTTTTTATTTATTTTGGAGCTATTTTGATGGGTTTCATTCCAAGTTCAACTGCCTTGTAAAGGCTTTTAGTTAGGGATAGACAAGGTTGTAACTAGTTTCTGTTGTGTACAACAGATTTGTAAGCGAATCAAACAAAAGTACTGTTAGGATAATTTTTCAGTTATTTTCAGTTATTTACTTTGCTAGTTGTGGCTATTTTTTAGGAGATTAGTTGCTGTGGAGCAAGTTTTTAGGAGATTGAGTTAGTTTAAA
>JAJIYU010010552.1:0-16120 GCA_030144865.1 Tinospora cordifolia | reverse complement strand
TTAATTTTTATTAAACCAATTAATCCTCATATTCAATAATTTATAGTTAATCTAAGATTAAATCTATTCAATTTACTAAAGAAATATTCTAGCCAAATTTCCATGATTGTTTTATTTAATTTCTAATTGAATAGGAGATGAATAATAATAAACGAATTAAAATTGTGTACAATCTAAAATAGATGTAGACTATGCTTAGGAGTAAATAAATCATTTTATAGCTCATTCGCACTCGCGCAAAGATGTAAGTGATGCGGAAATGAAATATATCATTTGATCAAAAAAATAAAAATAAAATAATAATAATAATACTAATAATAATAATAATAATAATAATAATAATAATAATAATAATAATAATAATATTATGGAGAAAAAAAACTACATTCTATGTTTTATAGATAAATATAGATAGTTAAAATAATTATTTAATTATTAACAATAATAATAACAACATGGTAACATGTATATAATTATAATAAGACCTATACATTAAAATGATCGGCACATATATATACATATATATAGTCATATAGAAAAGAGATTAAAATATACATATCATTGTAAAAGCATCATAAGGCTTTATATATATATATATATATATCCATTCACATGATTAGAGAAAAAAATGAAAATAAAATAAACAAACATATAACATAAAATATAGGTATATGTAACATGTAAATAATCTAAGTGGTGTATGAGAAAGACGCTAGCTGAAGGAGATGGAAGTGTCTGAAGGAGAAGGAAATCTCAAATTTTCCAGTTAACACGGGATTGAAGGAGAAGCTGTAGCATAAGTAACTGGAAGAAGAAAAGGGGGCAGTGTTTAAGTAGAGAAGATAGAAATTAAGGGAGACGGTGTTGGCTGGTGTGACAAATAGAGGAAGAGGCTGGTTGTTGCAAACGATGAAGAGAAACAGAGGGTGGAAACCGGTGTTGTGCTTGATGGAAAGTGACCGAGCTGCTAGTAACGATCAAAAGGGAGGAAACAGAGCAACAATATCCTGTTGCTGCGTGCTGCTACGGTCTTCACGGTAGAACAGAGAAGTGAGGTAGAAACAGAGCACGGTTACTATGTTAATGGTGCTGGTGATGATGGATAAGGTGAACAGAGGAAATTGGCTGCTGCATACTGCTATGGTTACCGAATGAAGAGGAAGAAGAACAAACGGATAGGAGCTTGTGAAGAGCTGCTGGCTGGACGGACTACAGCGGTTGGCGACGCTCTGTTTTGAAGACGAAGAACCGAGCTGCTGCAGCTCACGTAATGGAAGAAGAAACCGTGTAAAGAGGAAGAGAAGCTGAAGGGTTGCATGATGTAGGGTGGCCGTTGCATGAGCAGGGAAATGAAGAGCAGGGTGCGGCTGCTGCTTCCGTTGTTGCAGCTGTTACTACCATTACAGTCTGCTGCAGTTGCAAGTGCTAGACGATGAAGATGAAGAATGGCTGTTGTAGTGTTATAAGGAAGCAGAACAGAAGACGAGAAATCAGAATAATGCGAGTCTATGGTGTTGAAGCTGCTGCAACTGCCGAAAGAAATGCAAGGAAGAGGAACGTAGCAGCTATTCTGGTTCAATTGTCCGGTTTGTGGTTGTCAAAGCAGAGAGCGTGACTTGGATTAGGAACGGTGTGGATGTCCTGCTCCTAATTGACCGTGAGCATGGGATTGCATCAACCATGGAACAAGATCAGAGGACCAGGGAAATAAAGGCGAGTGGTTTGGTCTTGATTTCGTTGTTGGAAATCAATTTAGTGTAGTCGACTTGATTCCATGGTGGCCAACCATTCAGACAGAGAAGCTGGTTGTGTTGTCTTTGGATAAAACAGATGAACTACAAGTTATGAAGGCTGAGGAGTTGGGTTACAATTGGTGATGATTTTGTGTAGTGTTGTTGGTAGTGTTGTATTCAAACGAAGAAAATGGGTTAGAATGAGGAAATAAAGAGCAAATCTTGGTGACACTTTGGTAGTGATATGGTGAAGAAGAAGAGTTGCAGTGGGTTACGTTAGCTGGAAAATGAAGAATGACGAATAAATCTTTTCTCGGACATTTGGGGCGTCTTGTTGCTTGCTGGCCTTGGGTATAGATTTAGATCCTGATGATGAACATGATGAGGATGATGGAGTAAATATACTTGATTTTTGGCTACGCAAGACATACAACAAAGAGTGTGCCGTTGGCAGGTCTCGTGCGAAGAAGTCTAAGTAAGGTATATTTTAAAGTTTGAATGCTAAATAGTATGAAATTTATTTTAGATAAAATGCAAAGAACCAAATTTGAAAACTTAAACCTTTAGTGGTTAAAAATACAAATCTTAAAGTCTTGTTAAATACTTTTATGTTAGAATTATTATTTTGATCTATATGAGTTTTGAATAGACATTAAACTCAATGTTTTGAATAGACATTGAATAGACATTATTATTTATCAAGGTTTAGAAATTAAAACCTTATTCGGAAGCTTGAGGTAAATAAAAAATATTAGAAATTTTCTTATACAAAATAGAAATTAATTAACTCAATTACAAAGTTTAGTTGCTTTTAGTAATTTCAATGAAATAAACTTAACAGTAGATTGTTTATTAATTATTGAATATGATTATACGATAAAAGTCTGTAAGTAAATTATTAAAGTTAAAATTTTAAATTAAGAAATCTAAAAGACTTAAAAACTAATTTAGTTAGAATATATCAAATTTCAGAGTTCTTGAATAACCTTGAGTTAGTGGGAGTTATGTTTGAGTTCCATGATTATCTTAGGAATTAATTAAGCCTAGAAGTAATTTATTAAGTGTTAAATTTCAGATGTATATGTATATTAGCGTATCGAGGATCTCGAAGAAAAGCAAGGAGCCCGAAGATCGGCAAAATTAGGTGGGCGTAACTTCCTTGCTCATCTGTATTATATTGATTTAATATTCAAAACATTTGTGTAGATAGTTCTAGGTTATTAGAAATCTTATTATGAAATTGATTGAATTGTTTGGAATGCTTGTGTGATGATGCGACTGAATAGTAACTCGTTCATTTCATGCGCAATTATTTCAGGACATGCATAAATAGAGGAAATGCATTAGGTAGCATTAGATACTCATTTTGACTATCATGTAACTTGCATTCTATAGCATTGGTTATTTATTCGGACTACTTTTGCATGGTATGCATAATTTGAGAAATTATTCAGTAGATTGTGATATTGTGTGGCATGATTGATGCTTGTCTATAACACTAAAATAAGACGATGGTTTATTAAGAATTCACGTACCGGTAAGATTGACGAGCTTGAAGCGGATCGAGGTAACATCTCCTATATGTCACCGTTGGAGATCGTCGAGCTACAAGGCGTATCGTAAGTATTCTCACCCAGAGCTGACTGTGATAGCTCGAAGTCTTTGAGAGATGGTACGATGCTGCAGTAAGTGCGCTCTCTTAGGCTGTGATGTGAGTGTCGATTGATTTTAGACGGTTATTTGAACCAACTGAGATTAGAATGGATCACAGGAAATACCGAGAGGCATCTCAACCCTTTTCTGGTCTTAGATTACGACTAAAACAAATGAATGTTTAAACGACTAATGTTTGAAAGTGTGTATAATGTTTTGGATTAGGTCTGTATAATACATGTGATGTGTAGGATCGATCCACTGAGCTTTCGAACTCACTCCCATTTCTATCTTTCAAGTACACATGGACTTAGAGTACGTAATCTATGTCAAAAGACTTGCACTATGATTTGGACACCTCGTGGGAAGGACGTCCGAGATAGGTGACTTGAAGGTTAAACTTTCTGTATTTTACTGGATTGTTTTAACATATTTTACATTAGTTTAACTTTGGTCATTTTATCTTTCAATGGTTTTCCTTGTTTAACGATTTTGTGTTGAATAAATAGTTTCAAAGTATTTCTGCTGCATGATCGATAATTTGTATTGATTAATCCAGTGAACAATTTGAGGAGTCCTTTGATGTTTTATTTTAATAAACAATTACTCAGATATTGACTTAAGAACAAATTTATTATGAAGTTAATTTTGAAGAAAAAGATTTGAACAGAACGAAATTTTCTAGTAGCATCTCGTTTTTCGTCGGGCGACGATCTACACGTGATGTAACACGTGAACGGAGGTCCAGTCGAAAATTGGGGTGTTACAGCTAATGATCAATACTTAACAAATGTTCTCCTGAAGGTCAATGCCGAACATGGTGGCTTAAATTCCTTTTTGTTAGTCAAACAATCTCCTTCTAGTCCCCGAATCTTCAAAGATCCAACTATCATTTTTGGAATGGATGTTTCACACAGTATTTTTGGCTGAAATGATCTACCTTTATTACTACAGTAGTTAATTCTAGATAATGACCATTGATCACTCGGTGTAGGGTATCTGTAAGAACACAATCGCCTAAGGCTGAAATGATAGCATAGGATCAGTAGATAAGTACCTATTTGGGCCATCTATGCCAGAACCTTATTTCGAAAAACTATAGTGGTTTACCATGAAAAAATTTCCAGACTATGTGATGAAGAAAATGGAAATGGAAATATCTGAACAACTCTAGTCTACCTCGGGTGAGAGTATACTCCAGATTGTTAATAAGTTTCCAAATTCTTTTAAGGAGAAGTCATGGAGGTCGCGTAAGGTACCTGGGTTACAATATTATAGATCTGGTACGAAACAACGTCAAAAGTTGGGACCCGTAGTCCTTTTCAACACTCATCCGAAAAAAAGCTACATTCACAATCTCTCCACTGGAAATAGGACGTACATTGTCCCAAGATCGTCAATGACAATTGAAGACGGGATGTCTGAAGCTAGAAGACGATAACTATTATGGTTTTGCTCAGTGATGGGAAAGATTTGAGGAAAATTTAGTTGAGAATCTGAAAAATATGATCTAGTAGAACATGAAAAGATTCTCTAAGAAGAATCAGAGTATTGCAGCGGAAGCGTAATTGGCTAGCAAAAACATAGGTTAATTTATAACGTTAGTAACTTGACTCAAATTTCGAAGACAAAATTTCATTTAAAGGGGGGTAGATTGTAACAGTCGTAACTTCAAAATCGTGCCATGTCGTGAGTGAACAGGAGATAAATAATAATAAATGAATTAGAATCATGTACAATTTAAATGTAGATGTGGACTATGCTTAGCAGTAAATAAATTATTTCATATCTCACTCGCACTCGCGCGAAGGCGCGAGTGATGCAAAAATGAAATATATCATTTGCTTAAAAAATAATAATAATAATAATAATAGTACGATAAAACTATATTTTATGTTTTATGGATATATATATAAATAGCTGAAATAATTATTTGAAGTTTATTATGATTAGTGTAGAAAAAAATTATAACAATAACAATAACAACATGGTAATGTATATATACATTTATAATAAGGTTTATACATTAAGATGATTGGTACATAGAAATATATATATATATATATATATATATATATATATAGAAAAGAAATAAAAATATATATCTTTGTAAATGTATCATAAGGTTTTATATATATACCCATTTACATGATTAGAAAAATGAAAATAAAATAAAAAAAACTTATAAAATAAAGCACATGTATATGTATATATAGATAATCGACTGGTGTGTGTGTGTGACAACATGAAGGGGTGGAAGGAAGTGTATCAAAGAAGAGAGCCTAAGGAGTGGAGTCCCGAACTATCCGGACAACGGTAGATTGAAGAAGAAGCCAATGCGATGGCTTGCTGGTGTGGTCCGTGTGATGAACACACAAGAAGGAATGGTGGCTGGCAGCAGGAGAAGCACTTACCAGGTGGCAGAAAAAGAGGTGGAAGGAATTGAAGTAGGATAGAAAACAGAGGAACAAGAGAGAAGGGAGTGAATCGTGTTGTTACCGTGCTTAAACAAGAAGAAGATGGGGTGGTTGTTGCAACCGTTGCTACCATTATAGTCTGCTGATGCTGCCGACGCTGTTGCTACAGATACTGCTGCTGCTACCACCACTAAACAAAGATGAATAAGATGGTAGCCGAACAGGAGCTGAGCATGACGAGCAGAGGAAGGAAGAAAAGCAGTCTACGGCTGCTATTACTCCGGGTGGTCATTACAGAATTGTGAAGAATGGAGATGAAGATGAGTGGTGATTGCAGAGTCGTGATTTGCTGCTGCCATTGCAGCTGGTGCTTTGCTGCTGTTACCGAATGAAGGAAGAAGAAGAATCCGAAGAAAAGAACATGCTATGCAGTAGGAATGAAAGCAGAAGCTGCTGCTTTTCATGGAAATAAAACAGGGGACGATGGCGGGGAATGATGACTGAGCCAAAACGATGGAGGAAAGAAGAAGAACCAAATGTTGCTGCAAGACAATAGAGAGCACTTGGGACTATTATTGATGATTGATGCTGCTACAAGACAAAGAAGAAGCTATGGGTTGTTGTTTTGACTGTTAGTTTGTGTTTGTCTAACGAACAGAGGAAGGGTGTGAGTTGAACATGAAAACATGGGGGTGATGTTTTGTTGGGAAGAAGAACTTATCTGGGTGTTCAATAAGTGAGCAGAAGCCGAAGATGAAGAAGAGTAAACCAGGCTTTTCGGTTTGTGGTGAGTCAAAAACAGAGGAAGAAGCAGAGCGTAATGAAGAAGAATGAAACGAGGAGGAGAAACTGCAGCAAAGAATGGAGAGATGAGCTGTAGAGTACTACAATCATGGTGGGGAGAAGAAGAAGAACGGAACCAGCTATGGCTAGTTGTTGTTGCCACTACCAGACGGAGGAGGGAAAGGAAGGCAGCAGTGGTGTTGGTGCCGGTGCTGCTCCAAGTTGTGTTGTAGAATGGAAACACATGGGATGATGTTGGCTGGTGTGGACCAGGAAAACAGAGGAGAATGGAAGAAGGAAGGAGCAGAATTTTTTTGCTGAGTTGGACACCGAATTGAAGACGTTGAAAAAAAAAAACAACTGAAGAGGAAGGAGATTAAGCAGCTGAAGGAAAAGGAAACTAAGGAAGAAGAACATTAGCCGAAGGATCTTTGGATTTTGGCCAATCATTAACACAGAGGAATCAAGCCGAAAAAAAAACCAGCATTCGAGTTCAAAATTCTGGGTTGAGGCGTTGGAAAACAGAGCATGATGGGGAATCCAAAATTTGGGATCTTGAGACCATGAGATTCTGATTTGGATTGGATATAGGCATCGTTCAACAGAGGAAGAAGAAGAAGAAGGAAGAACACTGCAGCAGTGGGCGATTGGGTGTGTTGTGCAATCTGTACGCGTTGCTGTGGAAGATGGAGAACGACAATGTCTGTTTTGTTGATGAAGGATGATGAACAAACCAAGGGGCGAAATGGGATGTGATTTTGACCATGAGTGTTGTTACTGCTATGTGTAGGGACCACGAAACAACTGTTATTGCTGATTGAAGCTTGAACGTTTTGAGAGGCTCTAAATTGGTTTTGGGTATAATCTTATGAAAAAGAATATTTATCGTGGGTATGAAAATAAATTTATTTTATTTTAGAAAAAAAAAGATCTTGTGATCCCAAATGAAATATATGTATATACATCTATATATATATATATATATATATATATATTAACAATTAGAGAAGTTAGTTTAGAATATTTCTTTAGTAATTTGAATAAAATAGATCTAACCTTAGATTAGATATACATTATTGAACATGAGGATAATTTGATGCAATAAAATTAAAGTAATTAATCATCTCAATTAGAATTGGAGAAATGGTTCTCCAACATATCAATAATTTTACTTAACACTAAAAGTTTAGAATTCATTAATTTAAAATAGTTGAAGTCATGAGAAAAAAATAATGAACTTCTTGAATTAAAAATCGTTTATAAGAAAATACGAAAATCATAGACTTTGAAACTAAACTTGGAATTTCTAAGAAGTTTTATTTTGTTCGTAATTAAGTTAATTATAATATTAATAACTTATTTAAATTGCTAAGATTAAGTTATTAAAAATCCAATTTTACGAAAAGACTTGTAAATCAATTATCTAAATTACGACGAGGAAGTTATTAGAACTCTGATTTCATGATAAAAACTTGCAAGTAAATTATTAAAGTTGAAATTCAAATTAAGGAATTTAAGAAGACTCGAAAACTCTTTTAATTAGAATATATAAAATTTTAGAATAATACTAAATTAGTTAGAAGTAATGTTTGCACTTCATAATTATCTTAGAAATTATTTAAGCCTAAGAGTAATTTTATTAAGTCTTAAATTTCAGATTTATACGTATATTAGCGTATCGAGAATCTCGAAGAAAAGCAAGGAGCCCCGAAGATCGGCGAAATCAAGTGGGCGTGACTTCCTTGCTCATTTGTATTATATGGATTTAAGATTCAAAGCATTTGATTGAATAGTTCTATGATTATTAATATTTTGTTATAAAATTGATTGAACTTGTTTGGCTTGCTTGACTGATGGTATGATAATTTATTTTAATTGTGCTTCGTTCATCTCTAGGATGCGTTACTAGGAAATTATGCATTTAGATTTCATTATTTACTCATGTGAATAGCTTGCATTATTTCAGTTATTTTCCATGATATGCGTGATGGTTGGCATGAATGAAATTGTTTGTAAAACTAAAATAAGACGATGGTCTATTAAGAGTCCACATACCGGTGCGATTGACGAGCCCGAAGCAGATCAAGGTGGCATCTCCAATATGTCACCGCTTAAGATTGTCGAGCCACAAGGCGGATCATAAGTATTCCCCCCAGAGCTGACTGTGATAGCTCAAAGTCTTTGGGAGACGGTACGACGTCGCGATAAGTACTCTCTCTTAGGTTGTGATAGTGATGACATGACTGATTTTAGACGGTTATTGGAAACCTCTGAGATTTTATTGGATCACAGGAAATTACCAAGAGGCATCGCAACCCTCTTCCGGTCTCAGAGTACAACTAAAATAAAAGAATGTTTGAACGCCTAATGTTTGAAAGTGTTTGTAATGTTTTGGATTGGGTCTATATAATGCATGTGATGTGTAGGATCAATCCACTGAGCTTTCGAGCTCACTCCCACCTTATTTTTCAGGTACACTTACACATAGAGTATGTTGACTTACGTCAGAAGATTCGCACTCTGGTTGGACACCTGACGTGGGAAGGACGTCCGAAATAGGTGACTTGAATGTCAAGTTTTATATATATTACATGGTTTGTTTTAATGTAATTACGTCAGTTTTAACTTGGTCGTTTTTTCTTTAAGTGGCTTTACTTGGTTAACGATTTTGGTTTAAATGAATGGTTTTAAGTATTTCCGTTGTATTATTTATGCATTGTTTTGAGAGATTTGGTGAATTCATAGAGAAACTATTTTTGACTTTTTGTTTGTTTTAAAATATCTACACAGACATTAACTTGAGAATAAATTATTATGTACTTGATTTTGAAGAAAAAGATTTGAACAGAACGAAATTTTCTAGTAGCATCTCGTTTTTCATCGGGCGACGATCTACACGTGAACGAAGTTCCAGTCGAAAATTGGGGTGTTACACAATACTACCTATCCCGGACTACCTCCCCATTGAGGTGTCCAATTAAAGTGCAAGTCTTCGGATGTAAGTTACCATACTCTACGTCACATGTATTACACAGACCCAAACTAAAACATTACAAACACTTTCAAACATTAGGTGTTCCAAACATTCATTTGTTTTAGTTGTATTCTAGTACCGAAAGATAGTTGAGATGCCTATCGATATTTCCCGTGATCCAAATTCAATCGTAATCGTAGAGGCCTCAGGTACCATCTAAAATCAGTCATGTCTCAATATCACAACCTAAGAGAGAGTACTTACCATGGTATTGTACCGTCTCCAAAAAACTTCAAACTGTCACAGTCAGCTCCAATTGGGAATACCTACGGTTCGCCTTGTAGCTCGACAATCTCAAGCAGTGACATATAGGAGATGCTACATCGATCTGCTTCAAGCTCGACAATTGCACCGGTATGTGAATTCTTAATAAATCATTGTCTTATTTTAGTTTTACAAACAATCTCGAACACATCAAGCATCACACAGTTCACTAAGAAAATAATTCAAATTATGCATGCAGGTTAACATTATATGGTGCATGAATAAACAATAGGATCTAGATACATATTTTCCTTATCCATGCATGCCACAATTAAGTAAATCTAAGTGCAAACCTTTATATTCCATCATGTCGTGAACTAATTATGCATGAGTCTGAATAATTCATTATATAGTACGCATCTTTCAAATAAACCAAACAATTTCAATCAATTTCCTAATAAGATTCTAATAACTTAAAACTATTCAAAAAAATGCTTTGAATTTTAAATCTATATAATACATATGAGCAAGGAAGTCACGCCCACCTAATTTCGCCGATCTTCAGGGCTCCTCGCTTTCTATCGAAATACTCGATACTCTCCATTGTAAAATTTGAAATTCAAGGATTAATAAAATTCGTAAGTTCTTAATTCATATTAAATCTTATTTAGAATATTTTAAAGCTTAAAGATTTTCAAACTAATTATGGAATCTAAATATTAATTTCAACTAAATTTTGGGATTATTCCTAAATTCTAGAACTTTATACATTCTAATTAAAATAACTTTTAAGTCCTCTAAATTTTCTTAATTTGAAATTAAAACTTTAATAATTTACTTACAAGCCTTTCGTAAAATTAGATTTATAATAACTTAATCTTCGCAATTTAAATAATTTATTAATATCATAATTAATTTAGTTACGAACAAAATAAGACTTCTAATGTTACATGTTTAGTTTTAGGACCTAAACTTTATTCTTTTCTCATAAAAGATTTTAAGCTTTTAAAGATTCATTTTTCATGTTTTCAACTAATTTAAATTATTAAATCTTGAACTTTTAATATTAAATAAAACTATTAATATGTTGAAAAACTATTTTTTCAATTCTAATTTAAACGATTAATTACTCTAATTTTGTTAGATCACTTAATCCCTATATTCAATCATTAATAAGCAATTTAATATTAAATTAAATTAATTTAAATTAATAAATAAATATTCTAAATAAATTTTTTATAATTAATTTAATTAATTTTTATTTGAACAAAAAAATTTTTTTAGTATTTTTTATTGAATCTTGTTTCTAATTAAAATTTGATTTTCTAATATTTGAAACTTTAAATTTTCGAAGCTTTATTATTCATTTTCTAAATACCTATTAAAATTTGTAAGCATTAAAATTAATATTTCTATTAAAAGATTTAATAAAGTCTTTAAATTTTTAAATTTTATTTTTTTAGCACCTAAATCATTTAGAAATAAATCTTCATACTATCAAAAATTAGAAATTCAAATTTTACCTTGCCTTGTCTTATTACGCCAATGAAAAAGTTTTTTTGTTGCACATTACCCTTCGCTTACATCCCAACTTTCGCCATTTCTTCTTTGCACATCAAAACCCACAACCCATCTTCGCTTAAACAGCACAACAACACGCACAACCATTTGCTGGATTTATTTATTATCATTTCTTTTCCACGGTTTCATGACCAAACCAGCAGGCTCTAGCTTTCAGATTTCGAATTCTTTCTTCTTTCCAACGATCATCATCCCGAAAATCATCAATCATGTTCATGATTCAAACCCTCAAACTATGGATTTCTTGCCTCTTCTTACTCTGTTTTAACTCACCCAAAACCAGAAATTTAAATCTCCATTTCTGTTTTCAGCTTTTTCTTCTTGATCATCTTCTTCCAATGGTCATGCACCAACACCAACATCAAAACCCCCAAATCTAAAACCCTCGACATCTGAACGAAAAAACCCGAAATCATCTTGCTTTTCATTGCCCAACAAAATCATGCACAACAACAACTAGTAACCAGCAGCCGACAACCCAGAATCACACTATTAGATTTAGTTCATCCTCCTTGTTTTGATGATCGAACACCCAGGAAACGAATAGGATTTGCAACCTTCATCTTCTATTTTTTGAACACACCAACCCACCCCTGTTTTTCCTTTCTCTTATCCGTCAATTCCTACCAAAAACATGATTTAGGACGTCCTTTTTCACAATTTCGTGCCCAACGCAGCACATCTTCATCTTGCTTCTTCATTTTTGTTCTTCACATCCAAACCAGCAGCAACAATAGACATACCTAGATTTTGTTCCTCTGTTTGCGATTCACACTAGTAGCAGCACACAAAACCATAGTGCGCACACACGTACTCACACCAACAGTGAGGTCCTTCACGGATTCGCAATCACGAACCAACGACAACACTAAGCACACAGAAAACCCCCAAATCGTGCCCTAATTTTGTTTTCTTCATCTCCATCCAACCAGAAATTTCCCAAATTACAAACCCCTTGTTTTGATCGTCGAAACCAACACCGTCCGTCCATTGATGGCAATCAAAATCCCCAATTTTCTTCATCGTTCCTCTTCATTTACAAACTAGCAACACCATTTCAAAACACAAGGCATTTCTTTCTCTTTTGGGTTGTATTTGGTTGCGAGAAAATCTTATTTTCTCATGTTTAGTTAACGAAAATAGTGAGAAAAAATTTTAAAATCAACCCAACAAGTTTTCTCATTAAAATTTTTTCAGCTAAAAGGATGAGAAAATAAAATTTTTTCGTGAAAAAATTTTTTGTATATCAATTTAAAAAGTAATTACTTATAACTAACTTTTATTAAATTTTCTCATGTCCAACCAAACAATAGAAAAATTTTTTAACAACATTTTCTTAAGAAAATAATATTTTCTCAAAGAAAATTTTCTTAGCAATCAAACACAATCTTATTCTTTTGATTGTGATTTCCAGATCCTTCTTCCAAAATTTCCAAATTTCTTTCATCTAATCTACGGTCTTCATCTGGATCCTTCTTCTTCCTTCTTCATTCATCCAAAAATTTCAACTTTCTTTCTTTTTTTTTCAAAACAACAAAGCATCATTTTTTTTTTGTTCATTATATGTTCTTTTTTTTTCCACCAAATAATCTTGTGCTTCTTCTTTTTCAGACCAAGATTTGAATCTACTATTATTAAAATTAATTAATTCATTTTCATATTTTATTTAACTTTTTCTTCAATCTTGATCAAGAGCTTGAAAAATACATTCTTATTTAGTTTTCGCAAGGCAACACGTATGCGCGAGTATTGTGTATTATATAAATATTTATTTATTTATTATTATTATTTTATTTATCTATTGATTTATTTTCTTTTTGCAAAATGACGCACACACCTGCATCACTCGCGTCTTCGCATTTGCACTATCGTACTCGCACGAATATCATATATATATATATATATATGTTCTATGTATTTTTTCCAATCAACCAAAATTTAATAAATTTTTGTTTTTATCAATTCAATCTTGTTTTAGATTGTTTTTTTTTCTCCAATCAGTATTTTTCGAAACTCGTACTATTTTAATTTTTTTGTAAACTATTATTTATTTAATTTTATTTGTCTCTTTGTTATTTTATTTCAAATTATCATTTTTCTATGAAATAATGTTTTATTTCATGCTCACTCGCGACGTGTACACACTCGTAAAATTTCGGGATGTTACATATATAGTCTAATTATTTATGCATGATATACAAATAACATGGTGTATATATATATAATGTAACATATAAATATCTATCTATCTATCTCTCTCTCTCTCTCCATATATATATATATATACATATAATTATTTATGGATGATATACAAATATTATGGGGTGTGTGTATATATATATATATACATGTAATTATTTATGCATGATATACAAATATTATGGTGTGTGTCTATATATATATATTTGTATGTCACATTAATTTATTTTATTTGAAATTCATACAAAATTTGTGGATATTACATAATTTAACATATATAAGTTCTTATTGTGCGTATATAATTTATTGTATAACACATACATTATTATAAAATTATTCTCACATTATACCGTTATTGACGGATATTATACATGAATTTTTCTTTGTTATACCTGCATTATTCAGTCAAAATTAAAGTACATATATTATAGATATATACTGTGACAGCCATATTTTGCGCATCGAATTGACAGATCCGACACATGTATATTCTATATATTTTCTTGAACTTTAATGAAAATATATGAATTTTTTTCAAATTTTATCAATTTCAAATTTATTTATTGAAAAAACTTAGAATAATGGGAAAAATAAAATTTTGAGGGAAAAACACATCAAACTATATGAAATGTTCTCTAGAGGAAAATAATTTTTTGGAATTGTTTATTGAGTTTTTGGAATAATTATTAAATTTTTAGAGAAATTTATGAAATTTTTCGGAGAAAAATGTAATTATTTGAGGATTATTTGATTATTGGAGGAAAATAATTGTATAAGTAGCGAAAATGATGTATAATTGAAAATTTTGATGAGAAATGATGAATAAAATATTTTAATAAATTTGTAGAAAAAAATACAAAATCCGGACATATATGGCGGTAAATCCAAGGGGGGTTGAAATACAAAAAAAAGGGAAAAAAAATAAAAAAGGGGGACCTGGGCTAACCCAGGCACAAGGCCTTGGCTGGCCCAAGCCCCATGGCCCAAGCCCCATGTGGGCCGAACGCCCAGCTTGCAAGGGCTGGAAGCCCGTGTAGTGCTTGGGCCAAGCATGCGACAGCACCCGAGCCTGCTCAATTGGGTTGGCCGGCCCATTGCCCAACAGATGAACTTCCCCCCTTTCTTTTTGGCGTTTTGTGCATGAATTTGACAATTTCAGTGGATTTTTGGTGATTTTCTTGGCATTTTTTAGGAAGAAAACTATGGGAATCCCTGGTTTTTGATCCATAGTTTTGAGGTGGCCAATGGATGATGCCAACAGGGCATCCAGCATGAGAGCTTGGAGGCCACGTGGATGGCCATGTGTCATCCTATTTGGCCATTCAAGCACCTTTTCATGCAATGAAAACTCACTCTTGAGCACAAGTCTAGATTTTTCAGCTACTATAGCCCATGTTCATGAGCTAATATCTCCCTCGTTCCTTGACCAAATTCATTGAATCTTAGCTTGTTTTAAAGCTCTTGCTACTATCTACGAAGTCTCACAAGTAGTTCGCTGAATCTCGAAACCATTTGAAGTTGAAACCCTCGAGAAGAATTTTGTTCATTGTGTCCAAACACAGAAACCAAAAAAAATCTATGTTGATGCCACCTTTGGAGCTTTGATTTCTATGCCATTTCAAGTCCATTTTGGAGGTAAGACTATCCATCTTCTTCATTTCTGTGTGTTTTCTAACCTCCAATTGCTATAAATAAAAAAATAGGGCTTTACACACATTTTTCAAGCTGTCTAAGTTGGGTATCTGCTAACTGTTGCAGCAATGGGATAAAAACAGTGTTCAAGCAACTATAGGGGGGCTCACACCTGAACCATTCTAGGTTCGTCCCTGAGATAAAACCTTTTATTTTATCCCTTATCATGTGTGTTTCAATGTCCAAGAGGTGGAAACAAGATATTAGAACTTTAAATATGTTTTGTAAGTCATTGTCGTTGATTGTTCGACTCACTATTACAATAGTGCCAATAGAAATCAGGTTGGGACCAAATTTGAGGCTGTATTTGGAGTACCTTAGGACATTCGTTTTGACTAAAACCAAAGGCGTTTAAAACCTCAATTTTGAGGCTACAGAGTAGTATAAAAATTTAACCATGAGGCTAGGTGAATATGATTTACTACACTCACAAATATGCCATGTTAGCTGGATGTTTAACATTTAGAAAAATTTTTGAGTTTTAGAATACATGTGACTTGTTTAATGAGATGTTTAAACACAACTTTGGGCTTATATATGTAACACCCTAGGATTTTATGAGCGCTACGTCGCGAGTAAACATGAAAAAATAATAATAATAATAATGATAAAATAGATAAAACTATGTTTTATAACTATATATATAAATAGCTGAATTAATTATAGGATGTTTTATTTTGATTAGTGTAGGAAATATATATAAATATATAAATATATATATATATATATATATATATATATATATATATATATATATATATATATTTATACACATAATAGAAGGGTTAAAGTGATTAAGTGATGGTATTATTAGTGACATATGG
>JAJIYU010010551.1:0-15972 GCA_030144865.1 Tinospora cordifolia | reverse complement strand
ATAACAAACATCACATAGAGCGGAAGACTATGTCACATAATTTGGACATTCAAAAATTATATATAAATTCAACAATTTTGTTTATTTAGCGAAAGTCCAAAAGGGTACATCACTATATACAATAGATACCTGTGCAAGCTTCTAACTCAAAGTCAACATATTACCCTATTCCATGAATAGACTTTTACCTTTATCCCCTCGAGAAGGAGTTAAAGAAATAATAGAGAGTAATGAGCCCAAAAATAATCACGAGGCTCAGTGAGTAACCATCTTAACTTATCACTTAATGGAGGTATTCCGAAAACTTATGGATGCATGTCAAATGTTCATATGATTTAGAACAAATATCAATCCAATACAACATGATTATGATCATATATCAGTATAACACATAAGTTCAACCTTAGAACTTTTATGAGCAAGAAGGTTCAAAATTAGAGCTTATGTTTGTCGACTATTGTTTACATTTAGTATTACTTTAACAACACGTGAACTCATCAAGTCTCATTTACAAACTTAGACAACATTTTGAAAGTTTAGAATAGACAGAAAATTCGATAAACCATGCATAACATACCAAAAACCAATAATACTCATATATGAACCATATTAATAGAATGCACATGCTTAAGCTAGCAGATAAATTAAAGAAAGTACTTACAAGTACACAGAACCTATTCTATGCCGACCTTAATAATTCTCGAGCCCTAGAAACATTGATCACATTAATTGTGTCAGTTACAAGGGTTTACACACCCTTTGGCTTGTATTAACAATTTATAGTACAATTCAGAGCAAACAGCTCGGCAACTGCCTTTGTAATACCACGAAAAAAGAATAGAAATAAATATTAGTAAAAAATAACATAATAAAGAACGATAATAATAGTTTAACTAATAACAATGTTTTTAGTAATAATAATAGAGATAATAATAGGAATGATATCAATGAATAGTAGTACTAGTAATAGTAATAATAAAATAGTCTTAAAAATGCACTAGGTAGACAATAAAAATATAACAATAGATAATATTATTATTGACTATTTCAAAAGAATAAATTAAATAATAATAAAAGAATAATCACAGTAAAGTAACTGAATTAAAATGATGATGGTTACCATAACAATTATGATAAATATAAATAATTATCATAGGAATTACAACGATGATAAAAATTATTATTAAATTATGTAAAATTAAATTAAATAAATAAATACTGCTAATAATAAATAATAGTTTCTACAATAAGTGCTCATAATAGATTTCAAAAATTAATAATATTTCAAAAAATAATGAGAAGAAGAAAGAAGCAAATCAATAAATATCAAAAAATGATTTGACCAAAATAGAGAGAGAGAGAGAGAGAGAGAGAGAGAGAGAGAGAGAAATAAAAGATAACAAAAAATAGAAAATAAAAAAATTTAAAATACAATCAAGATATTTATTTGAGAAATTATTTCAATAATTATATTTTCATGTGAGGGGTGAATAAGCTATCTCACCTGATTGATATCTTAGATCCCAATTAACTTTCTAATTTTTATAATAATGTTCTATTTTTAAATAATTTTTAATTACTATTATATTTTAAAATAATTCCTAATTTCTTTTGTATTAAACATTATTTTTTGGCTTTTTAATTTAGCAACATTATTATATTTTTAAGCTATAAAATGTATTTATGTATATTCTATTACTATTTTATGTATTCTATTGTAATACCCTGAAAGTCTATGAGATTTTCACGTCATTAGGAACAATTAAAGTAGGAAATAAATTTAATAAGAGTATAAAAATGGCCAAAAAGACCTGAAAAACCTTGTAATATAAGTCTAAATAAGTGTAAGAGGGGTACGAATCCGAGAAGCACGAGAAATGGCGAAAAAAGACGTTGAATACCAAAAATTTCATTCTGGTGATCGCGGTCGGTCCTATGGTGACCTCGGTCGGTCCTATGGTGATCGTGGTCAGTCCTATGGTGACCGTGGTAATTGCAGGAGAAACCCAGAAAACAAAGGGAAATACATCATTTTGGTGACTGCGGTTGGTCCTATAGTGACCGCGGTAATTGCGGGAGAAACCCATAAACGAAATAGGAAAGTGCATTCTGGTGACCGCAGTCTGTGTCTGAGCGACCACGATAATCACGCGAAAAACCCAAAAATGAATAACGTGCACCAGTCTGTCCACCGCGGTAGTTGCATAGTGACTGCGGTCATGCTACAGTGACCGCGGTAATTCGTCGATTTCTATATAAACGAACATGCGCAGAAAACTCTAGATCTGGAATTTTTCGCCGCAACTCACTGATTTCTCTCTCTAGCTCTCACCAAACTTGCTCATCTCATTTTTTAAGGGTTCTTTTGAGTTTAAAGGGTGGTTTGAGCTCCTTCAAACCATTCTCTACCGTTTTCAAGCTCAGATCCGCCAAGAGCAATATCAACAAGGGTGGATTTAGGTTGAGGCAAGCTTGGAAAAGGTTTTGTGCTAAGGTAAATCTTGAAAGCCTCTTGAGATCTTGTTTCCTTAGCTCTTTAAATCACTTTCCTCAAGGGTAAAACCATTTTTTCGTTAAGTTAATGTGTGTTTTAAACTTAATGACCAAGTATTGAGGTGCTAAGCACATGTCGCTGACTCCGACGATCGCGATAATGCGACATGCACTGGTTCCCTTGTCTTGTTATGATTTTGGGTGCATTTGAGACACATGCGCCAAGAACACAAACCTTAGGGCTTTGGTTGTGCCATGAATGCCTTAGACTTACGTATTCTCATTGTTTAAAAACCCTACAGATTGATAATCTGAGGCATGCACGGCGAGGAGAAAGGTGCAAGATTGAAGAGTACTAAGGTGGGTGTGATTTTCTTACTCCCTAGCCTTATCCAAATTTCAAATGCATAACATTATATTTTTATTGGAGGGAATCATGCAATCAAAGAATGAAGGGTCCTTAGCTTTCAAGAACCTACCTTGCAAACTCACATTCTAACTGTAGTTCTCACATGAATCTCTTATGACATCGTTGCAGTTGAAAATTCTCAATTGAAGAGAAAGGGATGTTGTAGATCAACGTCTTCATAACAAGAAAGAGATTGTGGGTCAAGATCTTTATCACCAGAGTAAGAACCTAAGATTTGTTTGGGGTAAGCTAGCTAGTTGATAGAGACGCAGTAATGAAAAGATCTCTCTCTTTAAAATTAATTGTAGCGACTATATTTATTCAAAATATTGGGAATTAACTCATTCTTTGCCTATTAATTTATTTTCTACATATCAAGATATAGGAAAACAATTGAAGAGTTTGGGTTGTAATGGTAGTGAATGAAAAAACTGATTTATATAGGCCTACATTTGGAATCCAATACTTGAGTGATGTTGTTGAAACTAAAATTGTTTGACCAAAGAAGTATACAAGACTATTATAAACAAGAATGCTTCTATAATTTTAATTATTATGTAAGAGTTATATATTTTGATGTATTTTCTCTATATTAAATGATAGGTTTGAAAGATATTTATTTGTTACACTAAGGTTCTACCTAATTTTTGACTTCTTCAAGAGGTTGTTACACATCACTTTTGTATTGTTTATATTATTTTACTTTCATATTAATATCTTAATATTTCTTATGCAATTTTTGGATAGGTAATGAAGATGAGAAGTGCTGATGCTCCAATATGGATTTTTGCTTATAGCACTTTTGATATTTGTTTATAAGGATTAATGGTAAGTTTTGTAAATAATAATTACACTTTTTAGCTTTGATAAATTGTATGTTTGAGCCTATAAAATGTACTATCTTTAAGTGATATTAAAGACACTTTTGAAATAATAGGATGAATGTTTAATTTATATTTTGGTGAATGGATATTTTGCATATTATGAATGTAAAATTTGGTGAATCGATATTTTGCATATTATGAATGTATAGGTATAGAAAAATATATGCATTATATATTATAGTAAAATATTTTATTATTTAAAAAATTGACACATATTACAACGTTCAACATTAGTTGTAAAAGGAATAATATAACAATATGCAGTTGATTGTTGTTAAAAGGTTGCAGTTTCAACAACATGCATCTGTTGTTGTAGGTATCCTACAACAACAATTACGCGTCTATTGTTAAATGGTAGGAATTTTCAACAACGGGTGCATTTTGTTCTAAAGTAAGTACAATAACATGCTTGTGACCATATATGACAACATTCAGTGTTAGTTGTAAAAGAAATAAAACAACATGTTGTCGATTATTGTTGAAAGGTTGGAGTTTCAACAACAAGTGTCTATTGTTATAAGGTGGATGCAACTACACACTTGTGACCATTGTTAAAAACTGTTGTATTCAACGACTTGTGATCGTTATTATAAACACGATTTTTAGAAAAATACACAATGCATTACAATAATAGGCTTGTGACTGTTGTTAAAAATAGTTAACATTCTAACAACACTTGGATCAACAACATGTGACACCAGGACCTCGAGTTTGAATTCTCTGGAATAAATCATCGGGTAACCTTCTCTCAAAGTCGGAGTAGTCAATTTCTTTCATGTTTCTTGTTTCTCACCTGTTTTATACCTGTATGCAACCTATATGCATGCATGAAATAATTAATCCAAATAAATTAAGCAGCAAAACAATTTTTAAATCTGAAACATCAGCTTGAAACCTGTATGCTTCCCTGCTTTCCACCTGTGATGTATGTACAGCTTGAAACATCCTGTGTATAATCCAACATATGAAAGTCTTGTTCAAAGTCCCAAAATGTAAAATAAAAGATAGAAATATGGGTTACAACAAAAGATGTGTCTGTCCTATTTAATAATTAAAACAAAATACATTTCAAAATAAAACAGAGTTAACTTCCCAAAGGTTCATCATATAAAGCTTTAAGGCCTTGAAATCTATGCATAAGACTTTTGTGGGTACCTGAAAATATAAAACGAGTGAGCTCGAAAGCCCAGTGGATCATTCCTACATATCACACGCATTATACAGATCAAAATTCAAAACATTACAAACACTTTCACATAGTAGGCGTTTCAAATATTTAATTGTTTTGTTATACTCTAAGATCGAAAGAACCACTCTCAGTTTTTGTAACAACTCGGGCTCACTACGAATCGATATTGTCCCTACCTTAGCCACCATTGATTGGGTGTAGGGTTTTGTTCTTGGCAAGACTCGAATCTGAGTTTCCCAAAAGCATTCGGCACTCGTAAGGCTTGCAATTGCTCATTTAGCCTAGGCATCACTCTAGTGCCGGACCGATGTGGTATACTACAATTCACCCCCCTTAGAACAGTCCTGTTCTCATGACTCACAACTTCGTCACACTTAGAGCGGCTCTGATACCATTTGTAACAATTCGGGCTCACTACATACCAATATTGTCCCCAGTTAGCCACCATTAACTATTTATAGGGTTTTGTTCTTGGCAAGACCCGAACCTGAGTCTCCTAAAAGCGCTCGATACTAGTAAGGCTTGCAATTGCTCATTTAGCCCAGACATCACTCTAGTGTCGGACCAATGTGAGATACTACAATATTCCCTTATGGTATGGGAAAGAGAACATCCAATATCAATCAATATCAATATGGTGCACCCTAAATACCTTCAATCCAATATGGTACGCTCCACATACCATTGTAACCACAATCTAAAAAAGAAGTAAACTCATCAGTAGAATACTAACTTCCAAAAACAAATCAGCCATCACAGGCAACTTACCTAGGTGGGGATACCTAGTATGCGCCTTCAGTATTAGTGTTAGCTACCCCGCAAGTGTACGGGATCGCAGCAGTAATATCCGAAAAGTCCGGGTATCGTCCTCAGGGAACACTGGTAGTTATTGATTTTTAATACCAAAGTTACTAATGATCTCATTTTTACCAAAACAAAATTGAAAGTTATTAATTCAATTTAAAAATCAAGAAAAAATGTAAACAAAGACTATGATAATTTGTAGAATTCAGTAAAGAAACATTTCTAGGATAATGAAAGTCACCACATAGTTTGTAAATCTTTATTGTAGTGGAGGTTTTAGCTAATCTATGAGTTATAGCATCAACCTCTCCTGAGGTGTTTCAACACTCACTAGATTTGTTTCGTCAAACCCTCTCCTGAGGTGTTCGCTAGACAACCTATGTGTTTAGATAAATAATCCCTATACAACTCCCTAGATTGGTTAACAATCTCCCGATCAATCAAACGGTCTAGGTCCAGATTGTGATGTCCATATTTTAGACTTCTCTCCCGAGATAGACTGAAATACTACGTTCAATACATCTGTGGCCAGTAGATATAAGGCTTTAAATATACACAATAAGGAATAGAATCTATAAACCAACAACTTCAATTAGATATCACAAACCATGCTTTGAACAATCACATCCTAGACATTAGAACTGATTAGCTCGACATAGAAATAAAGGAAAACATAGAATTGGATTCAAATAAGCAAAACATACTCAAATCTCTTTACAATCTTCAATTATTAGTAAAAACCCAAACTTTCATGCCTTAGGAGCCGTCACGGAGTTTTTCTTTTTCGATCTTCTCTTTTTTGGACTCTAAATACCATCTTCTATTTATAGTCTCGCACTAAAAAACCTAAAAAATACAAAAATCTCGCATTGAAATCGAGTGACCTCGGTTAGTGACCGCGGTCCATGTGCTTGATGTCAAAAACCCTAGGTTTTTCTGCATTCTGTCCACCGCGGTCTGTAATAGTCCTGTGCCCACCACGTTCTGGTGACCGCGGTCATCAATCTGTGGACCGCGGTCACCAGTGTGTTATACACTGTTTCGTCCTTCAGTTCTGACTGCAATCTTTAGTTTGTTGTACCGCGGTTTTTTGGTCTTTGTTTTTGATTTTCATTTCTTTTACACCATCTTCTGATGCATTCCTTATAGATATCAACCTGTATCCTGTAATACATGCAAATTCCTTTCCCAGACATTATTTTTCTCATAGAAACATATCAAAATCATCAAAACAAGGCTTAAGAGTTATTAAACAATGCATTTCCTAACTATATGCAACTATTGCTAATTATGCAATTCTATAGCTATATTTTCTCTTATTTCCTACAAAATGCATCATTTTACCTAGTCTAATAGTGGTTTATTATGCAACTAACAATTAGTATAGTAGGCGCTACAGGGTATTGGGTCTTGCCCATCGCACTGGTATGTGTAGTTCTTAATAATACTTTGATCTTCTTTTAGTGTCACAAGCAATCTGATTTTTCACACCACACAACATGAACAATATAGTGGATAAAATAAACATTCAGTAGCTTCATAACATTTCCATCATCAATTGTAAAGGAAAACATTTAACCGAACATTATGATATCAAACATTTCAATCATCAAACATAATGGAAAGCGCTTCACCAGACATTAGGATATCATTACATCGCTCCAATCAAATCCACACAATATTCTTAGCATGCGTTTAAAATTCCTGAAACTACCAAACATCGTGTTTTGAATTTAAAATCTATATAATACGAGTGAGCAAGGAAATCCCGCCCACCTGGATATGTTAGATCTCCCTTGCGTCACCTCGCAGTGATTTAATGCTCCAAAATTATTAATCAGCAATTAGCATTAATAGCAATAAATCTTAAGTTCCAATTAACCTATCTATAATGAATAAAAAAAATTCTAAGCTTAGATACTATTAGACTCTAGTATCCATTTTATTAAAATTAAAACCTTTCCCAAAATCCTCGTTCTTTTTAGATCTCAAAATAATTCTAATCTCAAATTTATGAATCTTCCTGTAATATCTTCAATACGCTACTTTTATTTTTTTCACAAATAATTCATTCATATTCAATTAATTTCATTCTGATTAAAAAAAGATTTCTAAATATAAAAAATCTAATCTAAACCCCAAAATTCTAATTATTTCATAGGAAAAACTTCTAAGCCAATCTTCTTCATTCAATTTCACAAAAAAATTTTTCATATCAAAATAATATCTCTCAATTATAGGACTCTTAAATAAGAGCCTCCAAAAATTACTATTTTTCAAATAAATAATTTCATTCAATTAGGATTGCTCCCACATTCAACATTTGTATTCACATTCTAAATAAATTAAATTTTCGATCTCCAAATCTCCACAACCCCCTGAACTTCGATATTATTATTTCCAACATCCATCAAATAGATGAACTGTGACGACCCATGTTTTGATACACAAAAATTTTTGGGTCCAATATATGTATTTTCAGGAATTTTAATGGAAATACGTGGATTTACCTCAATTTTCTCTTAATTTTAAATTATTTATTAGAGAAAATTAGAATAACGAGAAAAAAATACAATTTTGAGGAGAAATACATGAAATTATAAGGAAAATATAATTTTTGGAGAGAAATAATTTTTTGGATTGATTATTAAAATTTTGAAATAATTATGAAATTTTTTTGAGAAATTTATGAAATTTTTGGGAGAAAAATGTAATTTTTGGAGGATTATTCGATTATTCAAAAAAATAATTGTATAAATAATGAAAATGATGTATAACTGAAAATTTTGATGAAAAATGATGATTAAATGATTTTTGATAATTTTAGAAAAAATATGAAAGATATATATATATATATCTGTGTGTGTGTGTGTGTGTATACAAAAAAAGGAAAGGAATACAAAAAAAAACAAGAAAAAAAGAAAATGGCTGCCCAGCCACACAAGACGGGAACATCGGCCCAGGCCTGTGTGGGCTGGGCGAGAGGTGCATGGGCCGCCTGGGCGCATGGGCCTCTCAGCTCATGTGGGTCAGGCCTAGGCGCGCCCAGTGCCTGGGCTTAGCGCCTATGCAGGCCCAGGGCACTTGGTGGCCCAAGCGTCCCTCCCCTTCTTCTTTTAGAATTTTCAGCAATTTTTTCCTAAATTTTTGCCATTTTTTGGTGATTTTTCCACCAAGAAAATATAAGAATCCATGCTTTTGAACTCATGGTTTTGGCCATCTAATCCCATCTCATGAGCAAGCCAATGAGAGATTACAACTAGTAGTCTTGCATAGAAGCTCAAGGGCCACGTGGACGGTCATGTGGCACCTTATTTTGCCATGCAAGCGCCCCCTCTATGCAACAAAACCACCACTTGAGCAAGAGTTCCTGATTTTCCAGATTTTTTTTCCATCTTTTAAAGCCTGTAACTTCTTCGTTTGACCTCTGTTTTAAGTGTTCTACGACTTTTTGGAAAGCTCTTGCCACCATCTACAAAGTCCCACAAGAAGCTCATTGATCTCGCAACCATTTGAAGCTGAAATAGCCAAGAAGAGGTGTTGTTCGACAAGTTTTAAACCCAGAAAACATAAAAACTATGTTGAGTCAATCTTTGGAGCTTTGATTCCTAGGCCATTTCAAGTCCGTTCTGGAGGTAAAACACCTCTCTTTCTTCCTTATTACTTGTACTTCCATGTCCAAGTGATGGAAATCGAATATTAAAACTTTAAATCCGTTTTATAAGGCTATGAATTGACTATTTGATTAACTATTTTGATAGTTTCAGTAGAAAGCAAACCGTGGGACCATATTGGGAGCATTGTTTGGCGTACTTAGAGGAGTCCGTTTAGACAAGATCAGAGGCATTTCGAACTATATACTTGGAACTACAAAAGGGTAAAAACCTCAAACCAAAAGCCTTTATAGTTTAGATTATATATGCTTGCAAACATGCCTTGTTAGTTAGGTATTATGAGACAGAAAAAATTCTAGCACACCCTCATGTACACCATGATTTGGAGTTGTGTTTGAGAACAAATATTATTAGAGTTGCTTGCTGTTTTGAGTAAGACTTAATTAATCAGAATTCTAGGAACTAAACTCTTGCAAAACAGCAAGAAATAGCCTTGGATTGGTGCTGGAACCAAAACACATAGGCACTTAAAAACCATAGGGGATTTGAGTCATTGAACAATCTATTACATGGACAAAAAAGTAGGGGATTAGTTAACTGACTAAATGAAGACAATTTGAGCTGAAATTCGGCAGAGGGGTCACTGGACATATCAATAGTAAGTGTTCCAAATTTGAGGGCATTCTGAATTTGGAAAGTAGGTCAACCAATGCACTAAGTGACTACCTATCACAGGGAATATAGGATTTTACAGTCCCTGTTAATGCACTTAGAAACCCTAGTAAATGGTGTCTAAAAATTATGAAATAAAATTCTGGTGAAAGTTTAGGTAGTTTAGATAAAATTTAAAAAGTTTCACGTAAATCTGACTTACGGATTCATCGCAAAAAATTGGCAAGTTCGCTGCGCAAGAGAGCAAAGAACTCAAAATTTGGCTAAGTGCTGGAAATTGGAGATTTTCACCCAAATGACCAAATTTTGACCCAATTCAGGCACAAATTGACCAAGATTGACTAGGGTGATCACATTGACCAGAGTTTACCAGGTTTGACCGATTGACAGAACATTGACTGAGACAATTGGATCGATTGAAACTGAGTAGGGACAGTGAGATTAGAGATTAGACCACTATATGGATAGAATTGAGATTAAGTCTAATTGATGTAGATTCGAGTGAGCACTACGGGACTGGGCCAGTTGTCAACGGGACATTGGTGCACAGGACCCAAGGTGAGTAGTTTGGTTTAGGTGTTCTCTGTAACTAGTATTCCTTGCATAAAACTTGTGTGAAACAACATGGTTTAAATGGTTTCACGAGATTTAGATACATTTGATTGGTTTTGAGATGTATAGATGTACACTGGTAGTGAGACCAGAGGCTCGAGGGCTGAACGTCGGGGTCATGGTACTTGATGTGATTGAGATTAGACTCGAGGTCTGAACGCTAGGGGTTAGGGCATATGATCAGTATGCCTAGCCATCGAACTCGCTCGAGTCATGACACTCGAGGACCGAGCATGGGGTTAGGGTATTTGCGGCGTACGCCTAACTTATGACCAGCTCGAGTGGCCAGTACGCATGACCCAGGACCCGCTCGAGCGATGACCCCAGGTTGGGTTTCTTGAGTTAAATTCTCACATGGATATGTTTTTGATTGGCATGGACTTAAAATGATTTTACAATGGTTGCATTATTTATAATTGCTTTGTACTATGCCATGCATTTAATTTTTACAGTATTTCTGCTGCTCATGCATACACGCATTATTTTGGAGTATTGGTTATAGTTAACATGCTGAGCTTTCTACTCACTGAGCTACGATGATTTTAGGCTCACTACTCTATCATTATTTCATGTTCTCTGGTGGCTGATAAAGGAAAAGGCATGGTGATCGCCTAGCTCCCTGACGACTCCTGTCATCTTTCTTTTTGGTTCTTGATATAGAGGTTGGTAATTCCTTGTACATGTGTAAACGATCAATTTTGTATTTTGGACAAGATATATATGTAATGAAATGTTTTCTCTTTCGTATATGGCTTACTTTTGCTTCTAAGCGTTCCAATTATTCTGATATCGTCTGTTGCATGAGATTGAAAAAGGGTTTAATAGTGGTTGGGTGAACTCGATGTGGTGAGCGAGTTCGTCGGGCCACTGTGTTGGTCGGGTCGCCCTTGGCTTAGAAAAGGGGTTTCGACATGAAGAATCATAAATAGAATATTTCCATAGAAAACAAGGTTTTCTATGATAGCTCAGAAATTGTAGAAAGTAAATTTTTATACTTTTCCAACCTTCAATTATGGGTTTCAAAACTGCTCATTCCTGCTTCAGAGATTTTTGAGTATTCAGATTTGTTCTTTATATGCCATATAATTCAAATAATTCATTCAAGACTAATTGTAGTTTCAAAATTAAAGAAAATATATTTTAAACCTTCCCACTCTAAAATTCCCTTTTCGTTCTTCGTCGACACAAGTCTTCAATGCTCTAGTCTGTTGCAAAATCCAAATACCAAAATTTGTTTTCAGATTTCAGCAGAATAAAGATGGTAAAAGATGCATTCATTAGGGAAAACGTGCTCACCATGTTCCAAATGGTTTCGAACATCGAAACCCCTTTCGCAACTCATTCTTCACGGATCTGATTTCTTTATGCTCTACAAGCCTTTGAAAATCCCTCAAACAAACAACTAAAGATCTGATTTCCATTTTTGAAGTTCTTCTGTGCAAAAACTCTGATCTAGGGGATCATTGGTCATCATTTTTGTGCCTAGAAAATTAGGGGTGGCAATTCGTGTCATAAATGGGTCGTGTCGTAAATGGGTCGTGTCGTAAACAAGTCGTGTCATATATATTGTAAACGGGTTGTGTCATAAACGGGTCGTGTCGTAAATGGGTCGTGTTGCAATCGTGTTTATAATCGTGTACCTGCATATGACATATTAAACTTTTTATAATCAATTTTTAAAATAACTTTTATAAAAATATTAATAAAAATATAAAATATATTAAAATAAATTAAAAAATTTAAATATTATATCTAAAAAATAAATAAATAAATTACACTATCAACAAATTAATAAATATATTAATTTTAAATGAACTAATTTATAGTTTATTTCTTAACTTATGCATAATCACGTTAAACGTGTCATTTTCGAGTTTATCAGGTTAACTTGTTTATGACCCGCATTTAGTCGTGTCTAATTGTGTTTGACCCGTTTAGACCCAAACCTGTTTATGCTAAACCCAAACCCGTTAACTTCGTGTCGGGTTATCGTATCATGTCACAAATTACCACCCCTACAGAAAATCCAGCCAAAAAGGGTTGAAATCTAGGGCATCACCTTCGTAAATCTGTCCCAAAGAATGAAAATCCCCTTCTTCATGTACCAGCAGTGTGTCTTCTTTGTTTTTCTTCTCTATTCGTGAGTCACCGCATAACAGCATCGCACAAACAGGTTTTTCTTTTCTACTATGTTCACAAATCACACCAACAACCTTCATCTTCTTCATTCCCTCGTTCGTGATTCATAGCAGCAACAACCAGTACTTGTCGGTTTCATTCTTCCTCATGCACGAACCAGTTAGGGCATCTCTTCTCTATTCTTCTTCTTCTTCGTCTGGCAGCAACAACAACAACCAGCAATGGTTGGTTTCTTTCTTCGTTTCAGCTTTGTATTCATCTTCATCTTCAACCTTTGAATGCACCTGTAGCACGTACGACTGCTAATTTTTCCAGCAACACGCACATAGCTTCCATCTTCTTCTTCGTTTTGATCCAAACGCAATAGTAATAGTGATTTCTTCTTATTTGTCTTCTTCACTAAGAATGCACCAGCAACCTTCTTCATTTCCTCCCCTGTTTGTGATTCATGGCCAGCTACAATTTTTCTTCTTCATTTCTTTTTTCGTTTGATTGTCCCATCCAAAACCAACAAAGCCCTAATTTTGGTTTTCAGCCAATTTGCCCAAATCACATGTAACAACCCCAATTTTTGTAATACGTGTATGTCAAAAACATAATTTTTAAAATATAGAATAATGTTAAAAACAAAAATTTGCTTGAGAAATGAAATTAAATATCGAATTATTTTTTATTTGATAGAATTATTATTTGAGAATGAAATTTAACACAAATATATAATAATAATAATAATAATAATAATAATAATAATAATAATAATCAAATCAAGAAATTGCTGATTGGAATTATTGAAAAAAAAGATAACTAACATAATCCAGAAAAATCTGGATATTGGATTGAGTGAGCAACCGAAAAAAAAATTGAAATTTGGAAATTTGAGAACAAACCAGAAAAATCTGGTTCGGCGGTGGAAAATGGATCGTTTAGGCGGCGAAGATGGTCGAAAATTCTGGATAAAAAGGGGGAAAATCTGGATTTTGGAACGTTGAGAAGAGGAACCGAACAAGAAAGAAGAATCTAAAATTTGAGGGTCGATTTTCTGGTTTGGGTGTCCGTGTAACCGAAGAATAGGAAGCAAGAAAACTTGATTTTGGGTTGATTTCCAAATCTGGTTCGTGGGGCATTAAAACAAAGCAAGAACAAGAAAATTTGAATTTTGGGAATCTGAAGAAGAAGAACCGAACAACAACAAAGGAGAGCAATCTGAAAAATCTGAGGTTAGCGATTCAAATATCTAGGATTTTTCGTTTTGGATGTTCATTCGGTGTTACAGGGGAAAACAAAATCTGAAATTTTTGATTCGAAATCTTGGGTAGGGCGTTTGTGCAACAAAAGAAGAAACCAAAAATTTGGTTTTTTGGTTTTGGGTGTGTGCATTCATTAAAGAAATAGAACAAGCAACGTCTGCAATTTTTTATTTTTCTGGTTCATGGTTGTTACAACAGAGGAGATAATGCCCAAATTTTTGGTTTAAATTTTTGTTTAAATCTTTGATGTGTGGTATGATTTGATAATTTTTCTGGTTGGAAAAAATGAAGAACAAAGAGGGGATTGAGTTGCTGAACGTGAATTGAATATTGGGTGTGTGATTTGATTTTAGAATTTCCTGGTTTGAGTAGATGAAGAACGAAGAAGGGGATTGATTGGTTTGGTGTTGTTGAAAGTGTGTTTAATGTTGCTGGATGTGAAATTGAGCTGCTGGACGTGATTGATTTTGATGTTGCTGGATATTGATTTCGAGACATTGAATTAAGTTGCTGGACGAAGAACAAAGAGGAACTGGATTTTTGCACTTTGGGGATTGGTTTGAACGAAGAAGAAACCAGCAACGTGCTGATTTTAAATTTTGAGCATTGTTGGGTGTGAAGTGAACTACAATTACGGACGCGATCCCAAAACCTTAAGGCACGAGGCTACTAAACATTGATGCTAGGTCGACTAATAATGAACAAGCGAAGAAATTCAGAAAAGTTGAATATCATTTTGGAAGAATTGAAGGGAGACTCAAATTCGGAAAGGTACTAAAATTATATTATATTATATTATTTATTTATTTAATTTTTGTGATCTTGAACAAAAATTAGTTTAGAATAAATTATTAAAATAATTTAACTTATTTTAAATGTTTTGAAAATTCGAAAAGAAGTTTAATATTTTTAAAAACCCAAATTAAAGGATTTTACTGATAGAATCCTAATTTAATTAGGAATAATTTTTATACAGTAGATGAGGAACAAAATTAGAGGTTTAAAATTTAATTATTTTAGTTAGTTAAAAACATGAAAAATAAACATCTGTAAGCTTTGAATCTATTATAAGAAAAGAATAAAATTTTTGACATTAAAACTAAACTTATAATAAATGGAAGTCTATTTTATTCGTAACCAATTTATTTAAGATATGAATAAATCATTTAAATTGTGGCGACTAGGAGATCGAAGAAAATTTATTTTAATTAATACATAAATGTGAATGTTAAAATAATTTTGATTAGTCAAAAAATTAATTAAATAAAAAGCCATAAAAAATTACTACATATCTTTTTAATTAGAAATTTATTTTATTGGGAAAAGAAAATGAGAACTTAAAAATAATAATTTTAATGATTTTTATTGAAGATTGATATTTTTAGAACGAACTTGAGCAACGAACGGAAATGAAGGAAATCCAAAAATTTAGGTGGGCGGGATTTCCATACTCATCCGTATTATACGAATTTTAAATTCAAAGCATTTTGATTTAATAGTTTTAGAATATTTAAAAATATATTAATAAACTTGTTTGACTTGATTGGAGTATTTTGATGATAAAATGGTGATATTGTTATTCATTTCCTTGCATGCATTTATAGGAATTGCACCATAATATTCTATCATTCACTCATTTAATCTATCATAATATTTGCATAAATTATTTAGTTGACTTGATATTATTTGCGTGTTAGTGTAGTATGATTGACATTGCTTGCAAACTAAATTAAGACTAAAGGATTATTTTGAATCCACGTATCGGTGCGATTGACAAGCTCGAGGCGGATCGAGTGGCATATCCTATATGTCACCATTTGAGATCGATGAGCGACAAGGCGGATCGTACGCATTCCCAACCTTTAGCTGCCTGTGACAGCTAAAAGTCTTTGGGAGTTAGTATGAGACT
>JAJIYU010010550.1:0-16019 GCA_030144865.1 Tinospora cordifolia | reverse complement strand
AATTGAAATAGAAAGTCGAGTGTGTGTCGCTTGTAACGTAACATGACCCAACCCGCCGTCTGGTTTAGTCCACCGTCAAGGAAGAAAAACGGTGGATGGTCCAATGCTTGAAGAAACATGGGGGTTGGGGTGTTACACTCTCCCTCTGCCTCCCTCTTGGCATTCTTTTTCTCTTTGGGGCTGTTCTAAACAACAATTGGGATAAAAGTAATGGAGTACTATAGAAATTTTGTAACAATTAGAGTTGAAGTAACGAAGTGCTATCAGATATTTTTCAACTGATTTGTTTAACAAAGGTGGAAGTAATTTCTAACATTTACTTCTTTATTTTAATTTGAATAAGTCTTGCATGTGTGATGATGTTTTGAAGTTGATTATTTGAATATATGTTTTAATATGCATGCTTTATTTATTTGATGTGCCATGAATATACATGTTATACATATTTAGAAAATAAGAATAATAATGCATGATATGTATGAATTGTGCCATGAATGAATGTTTAATGATTCATGTTATGTACATATTATATTGATGGTTTAATCTAATATTGCATATTTTATCACTAAGAAAAGATTAAATAATGATTCTAACAATGTACCGGCGCGATGATAGGCTGCATAGCGTCATCGTGTGTGTTCTACCCCGATCCGACTTTTTGGCTTACCATTGATGATTTTGAATTGGGTTTCAAAGAGTGATCCCACTTCATAGATATTGGGGTTTGAGTTTTCAAGAGTGATTCTCTCTCCCAACGATGTGGAACGCAGATATTAAACTCTTTCGGTCTTAATGTCAACCATAAACAAGAAATTTGTTTGAATCGCCTAATGTACAAAAGTTTTTGATATGTGGTTTGGTTGAATTAAAATAATGATTTGAATGTTTAGCTTCCACTGGGCTATATGCTCACCCCTTCTTTCTACTTTTTAGGAAATTGAATTACATAAAGACCATGAATATTAGTTAAATTGTTTTTTCTTATTATTTAGAAAGTTTGTAATTTCTATGTAAGGGCATGTTACCCAAGTTTTAAATTTTTTGCTATAATAGTTTTTCTTCAAGATTAAATTATGTAATCAATTTTATTCAATTAATAGAGTTATAAATTTCTTTTATTTCTTGTATTATTTCCTTATTAAATTCTTAAACTTGAGTTATGTACTCTTAAATACAAATAAAGCATGAAATAATTGAAATAGAAAGTTAAGTTATGTACTTATAAAGTAACATCAGCCTAGTCCCGCCTTGTGGTAAAGTCCAAATTGAAAGTCTCGAGGGTTGGGGTGTTACAAAAATGGTATTAGGGCCTATACATTAGTTGTTGGGCCAAAATTTGAAAGTTTCTTCTGATACCAAGCGTGGTATCAGAGCCTAGGCTTTAAGTGCCTTGGGCTAAAAATAGAAAGTTAAGCCTAAACATGTCTTGATTAGGCTAGAAATAGAAACTCAAATATTAGTTGCTTGACAAGAATTAGAAACCCAAATTAGGGCTTCACATTAAATTGAATTAAAATTTTAGTGCCCTACCTTCTATTTTTAAAAATTGAAAAATGTTTTAGAAAGTGTTTTCAAAAAGGAAAGATATATTTTGAAATGTTTTGTTTGGATGCAAAGACTACAAGTTGAGCTAATAGTAGGTAAGTCTTGTCTCAATTAAAACTAAACATTGAAAAGGAGATGGGTTATCCCGCCCTAAAAAGCGTGATTGCTAAGCAGACTTCGATCTTGCCGCCCGATCTGGAGGTTATCCCACCAGCTTATGTGAGCAGTAAGAGTTGAACAACACCCTTACTTTCTACAAAAGAAAATTAAAAGGTGAAAAATTAAGGTAAAAAAGTGCATAGAAGTCAAAAAAAAAGATGCCAAATTTTGTATCTTGACTAGACAGAGGTTGTGAGTCAACCAAATCGAGCCTTAAGTCTAGAGGAAAGAGCCTAGGTAGAAACGTGGTGTAGCCATGGGTGGCACAGTGGATCAAAAGCATAAATTTCTAAGGCATAGGCTAGAGACTTAAACTTATGTGAAAATAGAAAATTGTTTGAAAACTTCTGTATCTTTCAGTTTCTATGTAGTATGGGATGCATAGGAATTCGAGGGTATGGAGGAAGCCTGGATACAAAAAAGGATGGACTATGTGTGGTAAATGTTCGGTAACTTTGGCAGAACGGGTTTCTCTATGCTCGTTGGTATGAGACAGTGGAGTATAGTGGGCTCGGGAACCTTAGCTATCGAGCAATTTGCGAAATTGTTTGGGAGCGACTCTATTCTGGGTGAAAGCCTAAGTGGAAATGGTAGAGTGGTACGAGACACTTAAACTTGAAAACTTAGGTGAAAACCTTGTTGTGCTAGCTTGATTGTATAATTGTGTGATATGCATGCTTTATTGTTTATTTGCTTTGTGACCAAATCCTGTACCTATGCATGAAAAGAACCTAGAAGAAAAACCTTTAGGCCACTAAAAAAATCGAGAACCTAGAAACCAAATCTAGAGTCATGATAGTACAAACGTTTGATGAAATGAACACCGACGTTGAAAGGATGAACTAGAAAGAGTTCAAGGAGATCTTCTATGACAAGTTCTTCCTGACGGTACCCTAACAAAGCTATAGGAAGACTAAAAGCCCTTGGGCGTATTAAATAGTCAAAACCAAACTATTTACTAGAAATACCTGACAAAATGATGCACAAGTGAATGTGTATAAATTTCGAGGACAAAATTCTTTTAAGGAGGATAGGTTTAATACTCCATAATCTTGTTAAATAATCATAAATAAGTAAGTTTAATGAAATTAAATGAAATAAGTTAAGTGAATTAATTTTGAAGATTTTAAGAAATTTTTGGGTGCAAATTATGCGTTGGCAAATGAAAAATAATATGTTATGGAGATATAGTAATATAAGAATTTTAGTGCAAAAATAGTACATATTTTAATATAGAAAAGTTATCCAAAAATTAAAAATAATATAAAATATATAAAATATTGAGGTATAGAAATATATAAGAGAAATAAAAATAAGAAAACTTATTAAAAAGCTTATTATATACTAATTTCAAAAAAATTAGTTAATTCACATAGTCAGACAATAAATAGAAAGTTGGCAAGAAAAATAGCAATAGGTATAAAATAAAATAGGCAAATAAAGCCTTAATTTGATATTTAAATAAAAATGTCAAATAAGTGTAGATAATTATTAAAAAAAAATGACATTTAAGTAGGTCTCTAAAAAATAAATAAAAAATTTAAGGAATTACTTTAATTTCTTAAAAAATATTTAATACAAAATCTGGGCATAATTTTAATTTGTAGCCTAATTTGAAAAATAAAATAAAATAAAAATAATAGTGTATAAATATAAGATGAAAATAAGAAATCTTATTCCAAAGTTTACTATATAAGGTTTATTAAATTTATTAAAGAAAGATTAGTAAGATTATTAGTACATTAAATAATCAGTAAACTTATTTAATAAATTAAACGACATTATTGAATGCAATAAAATTAGTTAGTTTATTTAATATATCAAATAATCAGTAAGCGCAATTCATATATTAAAATATATTATGTGAAAATTTAGGCGTAATTTATTGTGTATCTTAATTGAATATATATATATATATATATATATATATGGATTGCTTTCAGAAAAAAAAAAGAATAAAAAAAGGGGCACACTAAACAAAAAGAAAAGAAAAAATAAAAATAAAAATAAAATAAAATAAAAAATTGGTGGCACACCACCGGAAAAAAATCAAAAATAAAATAAAATAAACTCTAAATACTTGATCTTGCTAACTTATATGCAAGAGAAAATTAGAAAGTTGTCTTTGGACTTGTCACCCAAAGTTATCAATTTTCACTCTCATAAACTCTATATATAGGGCCCTGTGCTCACAATCCTTTTATCCCAGCAAAAACTGATATATCCTTCTTGTTCTCTCTCTCCCCCTCTGCCTCCCTCTTCACATTCTTTTTCTCTTTGGGGCTGTTCTAACAACAATTGGGGTAGAAGTAACGGAGTACTGCAGAAATTCTGTAACAGTTAGAGTTGAAGTAATGAAGTATTACCAGATATTTTTCAACTGATTTGTTTAACAAAGGTGGAAGTGATTTCTAACATTTGCTTTTTTTTTTTTAATTTGAATAAGTCTTGCATGTGTGATGATGTTTTAAAGTTGATTGTTTCAATATATGTTTTAATATGCTTGCTTTATTTATTTGATGTGCCATGAATATACATGTTATGCATGTTTAGAAATTAAGAATAATAATGCATGATATGTATGAATTGTGCCATGAATGAATGTTCAATGATTTATGTTATGTACATGTTATATTGATGGTTTAATCCGATATTGTGTGTTTTATCACTAAGAAAAAATTCAATAATGATTCTAACCACGTACCGGCGCGATGATAGGCTGCATAGCGTCATCGTGTGTGTTCCACCCTGATCCGGTTTGCTGGCTTACCATTGATCATTTTGAACTGGGTTTCCAGGAGTGATCTTACTTCATAGATATTGGGGTTTAAGTTTTCAAGAGTGATTCTCTCTTCCAACAATGTGGAACGTAGATATTTAACTCTTTCGGTCCTATTGTCAATCATAAACAAGAAATTTGTTTGAATTGCCTAATGTACACAAGTTTTTGATATGTTTGGTTTGTTTTAATTGAAATAATGATTTAAATGTTTAAAAAGATCCACTAGGCTATGTACTCATCCTTCCTTTTATTTCTTAAGAAATTGAATTACATGAAGATCATGAATATTAGTTAAATTTTTTTTCTTATTATTTAGAAAGTTTCTAATTTCTATGTAAGGGCATGTTGCCCAAGTTTTGAATTTTTTGCTATAATAATTTTCTTCAAAATTGAATTATGTAATCAATTTTATTCAATTAATAAAGTTATGAATTTTTTTTATTTTTTGTATTATGGCCTTATTAAATTCATAAATTTGAGTTATGTACTCTTAAATACAAATAAGGCATGAAATAATTGAAATAGAAAGTCTAGTTATGTTGTTGTAAAGTAACGCTGGCCCGACCCGCCTTGTGGTAAAGTCCAAATTGAAAGTCTCGGGGGTTGGGGTGTTACAAGCCGCTCAATGGTAGTGGGTTTCGTGAAATCAAGGTACTTATGCCCCAAGTCCTTGGTTCGAATCTCCACGAAGGCAAAAGAAAACCCCAAGGGGAGGGGACAGTACCTTGAGTCACCCGGTGTGTCTCGGTGTGTCCGGTGTGTCAGTGTATTACACATTTCGATTCTCCAAAATATGCTAGCCAATTCTTTCTAATTTGGACCCCCTGAAAGACGTTTGGCAAATGAAAACCCTAATCTTAACCAATTGTTTTAATTTTTGGATATGTCGTCCAATTAGTTGGTTCATGTCACCTTACTTTATTTTAGGTTGTTTTGGGTCCCTAAGGGTTACCGAATGAGACTTTTAAAGACCTGCCAAATTTAGCCCCTAAATGAGTTCAATTTCATTTTGCACCCAATTTCATGATAATATCTCACATCGGTATGATTCCAACCAGGGGGATTCTAGGGTTAAATGTGTATTAAAGGGTATCTCATTGTGCCGAGCGCTTTTAGGAGACTCAGGTTCGAGTCTTGCCAAGAACAAAACCCTACACCCAGTTAGTGGTGGGTAAGGTGGGAACAATATCGATACATAGTGGGCTTGGGTTGTTACAAATGGTATCAGAGCCACTCTGTGTATACCGGAGGTGTGAATTTCGAGGACGAGATTGCTCCCAAGGGGGGTGGACTGTAATATCCCACACCGGTTCGACTCCAAGGGGATTATAGGGTTAAATGTGCATTCGAGAATGTCTCATTGTATCGAACGCTTTTAGGAAACTCAGGTTCGAGTCTTGCCAAGAATAAAACCCTACACCCAGTCATTGGTAGCTAAGGTGGGGATAATATCGATACGTAGTGGACCCGAGTTGTTACATTCACTGAATTAATCTTAAATTTTATTTAAATAAATACAGAGTTTTCAGGGTAACATAGGGCATTCTAATATTCCATTCAATTCAAATTTAAACCCTAGTTAAGAGTTTCTAATTCTAGTTGAATAGCCACTGATTGATTTTCTAATTCTAGCCAAAGGCACCTAAAGCCTAGGCTTTGATACCACATTTGGTATCAAAGAAAACTTTCTAATTTTTTTTCCTCAGCTAATGTCTAAGCTCTGATACCACCTTTTTTAACACCCTAACCCCCAAGAGACAAGCTTAAGCTCAACCATAAGGCAAGTTGGGTCCTATGTTACATTTACAAGTACACAACTTGTATCTCGATTCCTTTATCTCAAATCTTATTACTTTTCAATGAATACGCAACCCAAATAATTTTATCTTTTTAAATAAAACTATTACAAGAGAGATAAAAGAAAAACTTTAATCTTCATTTATTGAATAAAATAAAGGGATATATGCTTGAAATTTAAATAATAAAAAGGAAGTGCATAACTCAAAAATAAAATTCAATAGGAGGCTTGAAAAATGAAAAGTAGGCAACATGCCCTTACAGTAGAAAAATATTCTAATCATCTATGGTCTTCATATTTAATTCCCTGAAAAATATTAAAGAGGGGGGTAAATACATAATCTAGTGGATAATTTATCAAAATACTAATTTACTAATTCAAATCAAAAGTATATCCAATTTCAATCATTTACAAGCATTGAGATTTTTAAACAATATCTTGTTAGAGTTGTATATTTTACCAAAATGGGGTTTCAAACCCTTGATCTTCTTCATTAAAACACTCATATTCTAGGATGGAATGACAATTAATCTTGTCACATTCCGTTGAAAATAAGGATCATATGTTCACATTCCTAGTATTTTAAAACACATCCACACTTAATGATGTTATTCATATACACTAAGTATATGCAAAGAACACCCATAGCATCACTTAGACTATTATGATGGTATGTGGTTCTTATCTTCACTTTCTCATTTTAAATTCAAATAACCATGATACTAAATGATAATAGTTGATATCAAAATTTAAATAATCAAGAAAATATGGAAAACATACTTGGGATGCTTGAAAACTTAAGAATAAGCCTAAACATGGTATCTAAGCATGTTATGCAATCATGTATGAATTAAAACATGAAAACAGGTTAAATTGAAAATAAAATTTGACCAAACATGCTTCAAACTAAAATATAAACATGCTGAAAACTAAAAAAAATATGCATAAATATACTAAAGACTTGAATTGGCAAAGTAGGAGTCCTAGAAATCCCTTCCACCTTAGTAGTGGTTCTTTCCCCAAAAATTCAGTAAAGTTTTCCAATGTCTAGAACTATTAAACACCAACAAAAATCACTTCAAGCTACTCTCTAAAACACTGAAATCAGAACTTCTCACATAAAAGAGAAAATAGAAGTCAGAACGGGTGCCAAGAAGAGGAAAGAACAAACAAAGAGGGAAGTGTCAAATCTTCGCTTTGGGATGAGAATAATGTGAGCAACTAGGGGGTTTATATAGATTTTCAAGAGCAACATGGGGACGGTTTTGACATCACACACAATGAGAATCTTTTCATACATAATGAGAACATTTTGCATTGATTTGGGCAAGTGAATCTCATGATTTGGGGAAGTGAGCTCATGGTTCGACAAGTGGGACCACTAAGGTTTCCAATCTAAGTGTCAGCAAAATCTTTGAACCTTATTTGTTTCTTTTATGTGCATGAACACAAATAAAGGTTTAGAATACATTCTAATCTATAATGCCTTAAAAACTCTATATTTAATTAAATGAAATTCAAGATCAATTCAGTGAAATTGGGTGCAAAATGAAACTAGGCTCAATTCAGAGCTAAATTTGGTAGGTTTTCGAAAGTCTCATTTGATGACCTTTAGGGACCCAAAATAACTTGAAATGAAATATGGTAACACAGACCAACTAATGGGACAACATATCCAAAAATTAGAACAACTGGTCAAGGTTAGGGTTTTTATTTGCCAAACGCCCTTCAAGGGGTCCAAATTAGAAAGAATTGTCATTTACGGTACTTCAAGGGATTGAAATGACCCAAAATGAAATAGAATAACATGAACTAACAAAATGAATGACTTATCCAAAAATTAGAATAATTGGTCGAGGTTAAGGTTTTCATTTGCCAAATGCCTTTCAGGGGGTCCAAATTAGAAAGAATTGTCATTTATGGTACTTCGAGAGATCAAAATGACTTGAAACGAAACGGAATGACATGAACTAACAAAATGAATAATATATCTAAAAATCAGAACAATTGGCCAAGATTTAGATTTTCATTGCCTAGTGACCTCAGTATGTGTCAAAGAAGAAAAATTTTTAAAGAAAAATCACCTAGGGCCAAACCATAACTTAAAATGTGCATTAGGTTCATGTGATTATAAAACTATAGGATATAAATCATAATTCCATCTAAATAAGGAGATATTAATTTTTGTTTGATTTTTGTGAACCCATGAAGTCATAGCCACCCCTACTTGATTGTGTACACCCACACCCACTTAAGCCAAAATCGGCCCAACCACGTACATGTGTGTGTGCACACATGTGAGCAACCCTATTTAAATAGTTTCTTGGAACCAAGATGAACATCTTTGACTATTATATGGTGTCCTCTCAAATTTGATATTGTACACCCATGCTTGTTGTCCAAGAAATCAGAGAATGAAAAAATATTCCTTGTGTATTTGTGTGATGAGCAAGTAAGGAAACCAAAAAGAAAAGTTGCCATGAGCACATATAGGACACCCCATTTGAATTAGAATATGATTTAAACCTCTTTTGTGTTCACACATAGTTAGGAAACAATATTATACTCATATCTTTTGAATTAGAAAGTCATAGTGGTACCACTTGCCAACCATGAGCACACTTGCCCTTTTTATGCAAACCATCCCCTTATGAGTTTGGAAACATGCCCAAACGTGGTGAGCTGCCCTAAATGCCCCGCTTGTGCTCATGAATACAAGGCATTAGCTGCTGGGCCAAAATTAGTTACTCATGAACAATTGATCTTGTATCAAAGCCTAGGCATTAGTTGTTGGGCCAAAATTACAAGGTTTCCTCTTATACAAAGGTGATATCAGAGCTTAGGCTTTAGGTACCTTGGGCTAGAATGAAAAAGTCAATCAGTGGCTATTTGACTAAAATTAGAAACTCAAATTATGGTTTCACTTTGAATTGAATTGAATCTTGAATGCCTTGTGCTAGAATTAGAAAGTCAATCAGTAGCTGTTTGACTAGAATTAGAAACTCAAATTAGGGTTTCACTTTGAATTGAATTGATTCTTGAATGCCCTACCTTCTATTTTTTTAAATTGAAAAACATTTTAGAAAGTGTTTTCAAAAATAAATTATTTATTTTTAAAACATATTGTTTTGATACAAAGACTACAAGTTGAGCTATTAGTGGGTAAGCTTTGTCCCAAGTAAAGCTAAACATTGAAAGGGAGGTGATTATCCCGCCCCAGAAAGTGCGGTAGCCATGGGTGGCACAGTGGATGAAAAACATAAATCTTTAGGACATAGGCTAGATACTGAAACTTATGTGAAAACAAAAAATTGTTTGATCAGGACATGGGATTGGGAAGCTTCTATATCTTTCAGTTTCTATGTAGTATGGGATGCATAGGAATTCGGGGTTATGGAGGAAGCTCGGACTCGAAGAATAATGGACCATGTGTGGTGAATGATCGGTAACTCTAGCAGAACGAGTTTATCTATGCTCGATGGTATGGGATAGTGGAGTATAGTGGGCTCAAGAACCTTAGTTATCGAGCAATTTGCGAAATTATTTGGGTGTGGCTTTATTCTAAGTGAAAGCCTAAGTATAAGGGGTAGAGTGGTATGTAACACTTGAACCTGAAAGCTTAGATGAAAGCTTAAAATCTTGCTGTGCTAGCTTGATTATATGATTGTGTGATATGCATGCTTTACTATTTATTTGCTTTGAGACCAAATCATGTACCCATGAATGAAAAGAACCTAGAATAAAAACTTTTAGGCTAATGAACAAGTCGAGAACCTAGAAACTGAATCTAGAGTCATGATAGTACGAATGGTTGCTAAAACAAACATTGACTTTGAAAAGACGAACCGGGAAGAATTCAAAGAAGTTTTCCACGAAAAGTTTTCTCCGGAGACGACACTGCAGAAGCTACAAGAGGACTTCGTCAGGTTGAATAAGAAGGACTTGGCTGTAGCTGAGTACGAGAAAAAGTTTATTGAATTGGATAAGTTTTCTTGGGAGTTGATCTAAGAAGAAAGAATGAAAACTAATTGGTTTGCTTAGGGTCTCAAGATTGAGATTCGAAAAGTGATTATGACTCTAAGCTTAAAAACATATAGGGATCTTAGAGCATGAACTCAACTTAGAACAGAGGTTGAGAGGAAAGAACAAGAGACCTAATAATGAAATAGAAAACCCAGAGGCCCAGAAAAAGAATAAGAGTAGTGGGAAGGCACCACTGACCTAGAAATAAGGGCAAAATAAATATGAACTAAAAGAACAGATGAGAAAGCAGGGACTGTGCTATGTGTGCAAGTAGAAGGGTCATGTAGCAAGAAACTGCCCGACAACACCCGCCCAAGCTCCTCATCCACAGAACTTTCAAGGGAGAGGTCAGATTGATCATTCTCAGGGTAGACAATAACAACAAAATGCCAACCAAAGGCAAAATCAGGGCCATGGGCAAAATCAGGCCAGAATGTTTGCTGTAAAAGCTCAAGAAGATCAAGACCTACCTTAGAAACCCTACTATAACAATATTAGAAAAGGAAAACTTGTTTTAAATTTAATTAGTGATGTAGAATCCTTTACTTAAAAATTGTTATATGTTAGCATTTGCGACTTTTGGCTTGAATAAGGTTTTGTACCTAAACTTTTCTAATTAATGAAATTTATTCCCTTAAGAATCCTTGTTGAAAGTCTGGGAATAGAAAGTGTTAGTAATAACCTGAGGCCTGCCATGTGATCGAGTTGACTGAGATGGAGGTGGGGTATGATAAAGAAACTTTAACCTTCAAATAGATTGAGAACTTTAGGCTGTGTATGACCCTAAATGAAAAATGAGTCTATCTCTACAACATATCTTGCCCACCAAATCTTTTCCAATCAGATCAAGAGTGAACAAAGGAAAGGCGAATAACTCACAAGCCTAACATACGAAATTGAATAAGATAAGCATATTAACCTTAGGTTAGATGCTGAGGATACCTTAAGACTTAGGGAGAAAACACTGTATGGGAAATTGCGAATCATTTCACTAATGTGGCTAATTTTTGCCAACCAGATCCACAAATCAAGTTAGTAAGTTTGAGAGAGTTACCAAGACACTAGAGTCCATGTTGAGCTCTTGTGTCTTAGACATTAAAGGAAATGGGAGAAAGTACGAACCTGACCCCTCTCACATCATCCACTGGGAGGAAGTGAACATTCAAGATGATGCTACTTATGAGGAAACAGTAGTCAGAATCCTCGACCATAAAGTACAGAGTCTACGAATGAAGGATATTTCGTTAGTGAAGGTACTATGGAAACATCATGGGGATGAAGAAGCTAACTGGGAACTCTAAAGCGAGATGAAGACCAAGTATCCACACATATTCACTAGAAATCCTTACTTATGTACAAATTTCGAGGACAAAATTTTTCTAAAGAGGGTAAGTTGTAATACTCTAAATTCTTTGTACTCAATTAAATGAAATTTATCATTTATTTAGTGAAATTTGGGTACAAAATGAAACCGTGCTCATTTCAGTGCTAAATCTGGCAAATTCTAAAACTCTCATTTAGTGCCTTCTAGGGACCCAAAATAACTTGAAATAAAGTAAGGTGACATGAACCAACTATGGGGACATAATATCAAAAGTTTAGAACAATTGGTCGAGGTTAAGGTTTTCATTTGCTAAACGCCCTTCAAGGGGTCCAAATTAGAAAGAATTGTCATTTAGGGTACTTCAGAGGATTGAAATGACCTGAAATAAAATGGAATAAGATGAACTAACAAAATGAATAACATATCCAAAAAATTAGAACAATTGGTAGAGGTTAAGGTTTTCGTTTGCCAAACACCCTTCAAGGAGTCCAAATTAGAAATAATTGTCATTTAGGATACTTCGGAGGATCGAGATGACTCAAAACGAAACGGAATGATATGAACTAACAAAATGAATGATATATCTAAAAATCAGAACAATTGGCCAAGATTTTGATTTTCATTGCCTAGTGACCTCAATGGGTCTTAAATAAGGAAAGTTTTTGAAGGAAAATCACCTAGGGTCAAACCATACCTTAAAATGTGCATTAGGTTTATGTGATTCCAAAACTATAGGATATAAATCATAATTCCATGCAAATAAGGAGATATTAATTTTTATTTAATTTTTGTGAACCCATGAAGTCATGGCCACCCCCACTTGATTGTGTACACCCACGCCCACTTAAGCCAAAATTAGCCCAACCACGTACATGTGCTTATGCACACATGTGAGCAACCCTATTTAGATAGTTTCTTGGAACCAAGATGAACATCTTTGACTATTATATGGTGTTCTCTCAAATTTGATATTGTACACCCATGCCTTGATGTCTAAGAAACAAGAGAATGAGAAAATATTCCTGGTGTGTTTGCGTGATGAGCAAGCAAGGAAACCGAAAAGGAAAGTTTTCATGAACACATATAGGACGTCCCATTTGAATTAGAATATGATTTAAACCGATTTTGTGTTCACATATAGTTAGGAAACAAGATTGTACTCATATCTTTTAAATTAGAAAGTCATAGTGGCCCCACTTGTGAATCATGAGCACACTTGCCCTCTTTATGCAAATCATCCCCTTATGAGTTTGGAAACATGCCCAAACGTGGTGAGCTGCCCTAGCTGCCCTAGCTGCCCTAGATGCCCCCGTTGTGCTCATGAACACCTATAAATACCCCCTCTTGCTCACATTCATCTCATCCCAAAGCAAAGAGTTGACACTTTCCTCTTTGCTTGTTCTTACCTTCTTCTCGGCACCCCTTCTCACTCTCTTTTCTTTTTTGTGTGAGAAGTTTTTATTTCAATATTTTAGAGAGTTCTTGTAGTAGTTTTGTTGGTGATTAGAAGTTCTTGAAGTTTTGAAAGTGGTAGATAAGGGGAACCTCTGTCAGATTCTACAAAGAAACACGGATTAAGGTGGAGGAGATTTCTTGAACTTCTACTTTGCTCTTTCAAATTTCTAGCAGGTTCATGCTTGTTTCAATTCCAGTTTTCAGCATGTTTTATTTTAGTTTTAGCATATTTAATCATATTTTAATTTTAGTTTAACATAATTTTATGTTTTAATCACTCATGAGAGCATGTCGTGCTTAGAATCCATGTTTAGGATTTAATTCAATATTTCAAGCATGCTATGTAATGTTTACATACTTTTTTGGTTGTTTAAAATTCTGATATTTACATTTTGAATTTATTTTATGATTATGTGATTCTTAAATATAAGAAATTGAAGATAAGAACCACGTACTATCATAGTGACCCGTATGAGTGCTATGGGTGTTCTTAACACATGCTTCGAGTGTTTAGTTGTGGGCCACAACTAAGGGATACTTGATATGTGGCATCAAATGGAAAGTGACAAAGAAATGTCTTTCCACCCTAAAGAGGGGTATCTAAATGAAGAGTATCAAGGGAGTAGAACCCCTTTCAGTCTTAACGTCAACTACAACCAAAAAGTTGCTTGAATCACTTAATGCATGAAAGTGTTTGAATTTGGATGTGTTGTTGATTTGAAATAGTAACTTAGTTGTTTAATGAATGATCTACTGGGCTATGTGCTCACCCCTTCCTTTTATTTTTCAAGAAATTGATCAAGCTTGCTAAGGAATTAGAAAGCCTATTTTTAGAAAGTTTCTATGTAAGGGCATGTTGCCCAAATTTTGAATAAAGACTTCCACTGAGTTTTTGTTTTAAATTTTAGAGTTACATACTATTTCTTTTGATTATATGAATTCAATAATGTATTTCTTTATTTTATTTTGAATAAACAAAGAGAAAAGTTTTCCTTTATTCATTTGTATTATCTTGTTGAAAATTAAATTCAATGGAAGTGACTTTATGAGTATTTCAATAAGTGTTAGAATAAAGAAATTGAGATGCAAGTTACGTACTTGTAAATATAACATAGGACCCAACCTGCCTTGTGGTTGAGCTTAAACCTGTCTCTAGGGGGTTGGGATGTTACATAATCTCTCTTGGACGTCCTCTATCAGTTGGATTTCATGCTCATACCACCTTTCTTATTTGGTTCCTTCTCTTGGTCATCACACATGCATGCATGGGAAACACTCCTATTTTGGCATCACATGTGAACATGATATAACTTTCTATTTTTCTGACTTTTCCTTTGTTTGTTAGTCAAATCTAAGTGAAGGAATCCTTCTATATCTCTTTAAATCAGCCACTCTCTACTAAACTTCTATTCTTGGACTTGGTGTATAATATCACACCTAGTGGCACACATGATCATTCTCAAACTTTTCTATGGGACATTTTTGTGTGTAGACCATGGTGTACATGATAATTGTTTTGGTTTACATGAGATCATTTTTCATGGTTTCTAAATATTAGGAAATGGCTCATGGAGTTGGGTAAGGTGGGGGTGTATATGATCATGGTATTCCACCTATATGACTTGCACATGCTTTAGGAGCGTATGCTTATGTCATGCTAACATCATCACTATTTATGGGTTCACGAAAATTTAACAAAAATTAATATCTCATCATTCACAAAGAATTATGGTCTTTATAATTTTTGGAATCACATGAAAAAAATTAAGAAATTCATTATATGATTTGGCCAAATTGGTTTTCATTTACTTTGCTTATTTAGAACCCACTGAGGGCACTATGAAATGAGAAAATCCAAATCTTGGCCAACTGTCCTGATTTTTAGATATGTTGTTTTTTTTTTGTTAGTTCATTTCATCTCATTTCGTTTCAGGTTATTTCGATTCCCCAAAGTATCCTAAATGTCAATTCTTTCTAATTTGGACCCCCCGAAGGGTGTTTGGCAAATGAAAACCTAATTTTGACCAGTTGTTTTAATTTTTGGATATGTTGTTCAATTAGTTGGTTCATGTCACTTTACTTCGTTTCAGGTTGTTTTGGATCCTTAAGGGTCACTGAATAAGCTTTTGGAAACCTATCAAATTTAGCCCCAAAATGAACCTAATTTCATTTTACACCCGAATTCACTGAATTGATCTTGAATTTTATTTAATTAAATAAAGAGTTTTTAGGGTATTACACAATGAGTCTAAAAACAAAATTAAACACTTCAAGGGCCAAAAGGGCTTATAAGCTTAACTGGTTCAAACAATTTACTAAAATAGAAAGCAATGGATTTTTTTTAAATAATAGACTTTGTTTAATAAACAAGGATGGACAACTTTAAGAAAAATACATAAAATAATACTCACAAAAGAAAATTATAAATGATCAAATAAATTGAAAAGCACTAGATTAATAATAACAATAATAACAATAAATAAATAATATAATTTAATGTAGCGTATGTTATATAATTTAGTGCATAAAATACATTAAATGAAACAAGACACATAGCATATTTTTGACAATGGTCTTGTAGAATTAAGTTGCAATATGGACCATGGGATTATTGACTTAAAATAGGCACCAAAAATTTAAATTCAAAATTTAAATATCAAATTTGAATTCAAAGAGTCAAATGCATACCATAAAGTGTATGATAATGAGATTAAATTAGTAATTATCAAAGAGGAAAGAATTTCCCACAAGAAGGAAGTATGGGATGACCTATAAGGAGGGGAACAAAAGAAGATATTTGTAACACCCCAAAGTTTTCAAATGCACACAACTCGAAAATGAATTTTTAAAAAATTATGAAATAAATATAAAAATGTGTGAAAACATGTTTTAAATGACTATTATATGGTATGGTATGGAAATAAAATAAATTT
>JAJIYU010010549.1:0-15985 GCA_030144865.1 Tinospora cordifolia | reverse complement strand
TATATATATATATATATATAGTTGAAGACATGTTTTCTTTAGATGGCATTACTTAGAAGTCTTTTTTTTCTTTTTGAAATTTTAAAATGTTTTTTATTGATATTAATGGCGTCTTCAATAAATATGTCTTAAAAAATTTGTATTCAATCTTTCTTTTGTAAAGAGGCTTTCTGTATAAAGTCACATAACATGATGTCATGTGATATGGCAACAAAGTTCATATGTAAATATAGGGCAGAAGAGTCAATATTTTAAAAATTATGACATTTCCCAGTCAAAAATCCAAGTTTAAACACCTTACAAACTCTACAGCTCTTTGCCACATTTTCTAAAAATACCGGGGTCCCGTTTTATGGGAATGATGGTAGTTGACATGCGAGGTCCACACCCTCTTGTTATCAGCTTGTACTTGGTTTCTTCTAGTCTTCACGCCACAGGCATGCTGCATTAAAGTTGAGCACCAATACTTAAAAAAGAAAAGAAATGAACAGAAAAAAAAAAAAAAAAGGAACATCAAAGTTGTTTCTTTAAATGTGTTACATCAACCATCCCCAGATGTGCTAATTCAACTCCTAGCAATATACGATTCACCAAGAATCCAAGATTAACTTACCCATTTGGCAAAACGAACTAGTCCTCACTCCAGGGCTGTTAGCACGGGACCCTTGAGAAGCACCCCCATGAACGGTGGTCGATTGCTTGGTTCCTTATTCATCGAGTTGTTCGGAGAATAGCAACTTGTAAACTTTATTATCACCATCCCTCATTGGTTGTCTGATGGAATACACTATTGTGGTAGCCAAAACAGCGGACTCGCCCGCTACATTACAATGCAACCTGGAATCAAATCCATTCCTTTATGCCTGGCGGTGGAACTAGAATTCTACTAATCCCAAGTACTCCATCTCTATCATTGCATGTGGGAATATAAAAAGTAAAGAGGAGAAGGCATGACTACCATTTCTTTGGGATTGTCCGCTCATCGCACGATGGAATTGTCCGATTACATTTCTTCCCAAGCAAGGGTTAAAATCAAAGTCATTGGCATTGAAATCTCCAATCGTTCGTTATTGAACCTAAAAACTTGTTGCTTATCATGTAAAAGACTATTTTTCACCAGCCTTAACAGCAATATCAGACATGTCGCTCAGATCGGTCAGGCAGTAACTCCTCATTAAGGGAGTAACTGCCTTTCCTTGCTCAACAGCTGGAATGCAGACTAGCCGGCCGGGAGGTTCGATTCCTCCCCGATCCCTATTTACTCGATACATTGCTCCTTCGACAGAATCTGTTGCTCCAAAGAAAAGAAGAATAAAGATTCTGATTCTCAATCTCTGGCCTTTATTTCACCCTATTTACTTTATGGCGAAAAAAGTAGCATCATAATCTAAGAAATGAAACTAAGGATACAGTTCACCAGATTCTACCATTGCAGGGCCCAATCATACTCAAAATTGGAGTTTGATCCAAACGAAACCACTATGGAGGGTTGATCCGCCAATCCGGTCCAGTTGCTTGGACGCCACTTCTCGAGTGGAGAGAGACTCTGGAAGGGCTCCAAATCCACTAAAAACTACCTAATCCTCCCGGCTGGACCCCTCTTCCATCGGGTCCAACATAGACTCCTCACGTAAAGGAGTTCAAGCCTGCCTCCTTACTCCTAGTTAAGAGTTTTTTTTAAAACGATGATGAACTCTCAGCTTGTTTAAAGAGAGTCTTCTCCTAAATCCCTCCTCCTTGAGCTGATTAAGGATGAACTCTTCAATTGGAGAGTCCAAGCTATCTCCTTGCTTCTGTACATAAAGGGCTTAGATATCCCCCTCTCCCTCCCTGTATAATTAACAGCTCTCACTTCACCCTAATATCAGTGTGTGGTCTCTGTAAGGCCTGCTATCGTACGAAGGGGACCCCTAACTAGCCAATGTTCTTTGTTTCTTTCTTCCAGTAAGCTTTCATATCCACATTTTATGTCCTCCGGATGTATTGATGAATTAATCTTGAGGCTTACTCTCTTGTTCAACTTGATTTTTGAGTAAATGTTGTCTTCTCTCCTTTACTGAACACTTCATTCATTCCACCAAGCAAATTTACCAGGAACTAAGCCCTTCCCCATCTCCCCACAACCCCAAAAAGAGAACACATAAAAGAATAATTATAATAATATTATAAATAAAAAAAAGGCAGGAGAGGAACAACCTAAAAAAGATATTCATCATGTTGTTTAGGTATCCAACAGAAGCATGGCTCTTTTTTTCCAACATAGGCTGATACAAAAACCATTCCTGCAGATCTATACAATTATTAATTCAATCTCAAAAAAAAAAAAAAAAAAAAAAAAATCCAATGAAAGCGTCAAGAGATTTTAAAACTCCCTGCTATGACGCAACCATTCAAATTACTGTCATTTCTAACCTTGCAAGAGACTCCAGGCCCCTTTTCTCAAAGAGACTAATTTTCTGATGCTAAAATTTCATTCTTTTAGCAGGACCTTGGTCAATGATAGGGTCAAGAGGAGGAGCTTGTGGCTCTAAACCTTGCTGATTTTCAGGGCCTTTATCTACTTCAGAAGTGGGAGGACTATAGCCCTCTGGAAATGGTGGAGGGGGAGGAGCCGGTGGGAGCTGCATTAGCAGAATACAGATTTAAAACTCAATGATTGAAATAGGACTGCATTAATTAACAGAGCAGCTAATATGGAAACACTGGTTAAAATGTACGGAGAATTCCAGTATGTGTTTGGTTACAAATTTAAATCTTGTTTTCAGTGTTTAAAAATCAAAGGTGGAAAAAAAGGCAATAAAAACTTAATTGGATTGACTACATTTAAAAACAATTTTTAGGATCAATCTAGATAAACACCCATTTTTAAACAAAATAAAAATTTGTCAAATGTATTTACATAAGAATAAAAACACATTATACAATTAGTGTACTAAATAATTCCATTATATTTTTCTCATGTTTGACTAAAAGGTCCAACACTTCTTTCCTCAAGGAATAAAGCATTTTCATGATCCAACAGAAAACAAATTATTAGTCTGGAGTTCACTTAAATGCATGAACATGATTAACAATTGTACAAAATAACAACAAAAATTGGGAAGAATAATGCATTTAACAATCCATGGTAATGATAGAGATAGATAGGTTCATGAAATAATATGGATACACAATTAAAAAGATATAACTACTTGTGTCACAAGGATATAATCCATGATAGTGTGGGTGGAGAAAATTGATCTATGTAGCTCAACTCTTTTTTTTTTTTTTTTGTTCTTTTAATCAATAGAAACACGTTGACATGTGATAGAAAATGTACAAGCAAGAAAAGAAAACATATATTGCCAGATCAATTCTATATAAACTCAGCCCACCCTATCACCCACACTAACATAGGATATACCAAAGAGAAAAACAACTGCTAACAAAAAATGAGGATACCCTATGAGATTTATCCCACACAACCTGCAAAGGGGGAATTTATCCTCAATTCATGAATAAGTTCCCTCCAAACAGACAACCAAAAAAAAAAAAAAAGGAAAAAAAAAGGAAAAAAAAAAATTTGTTCTTCTCAAAAGAAGATGGAGGGAGATGAGGCCAAGTATCTCCAGAAACTAAAGTAGGACAGTGGTTCATAGAATAAGATCTATCAGCCAATATGTCATTTACACCCTAAAAGGGCAAACCTAGGGGTAGAAATTTTTGTCAACATGTCATAAATAAGTCGTATCATAAACGAGAATGATCTATATATAGCAAACTGAAACCCGACCTATTTATAATCGTATCACATTTGTATATCTATATTTAACCTATTTAACCCTTTGTAACTAAATTTTAAAATTATTTTATGAAAAATATAAACATAAAAAAATTAATTGAAAATAAATTAAGTTAAAAAATATTTTTTTAAAAAAATAATAAAAAGAAAACTATGTCATCAATATCTTAATAAATACATTAATTTTAAATTAACTTATTCATGATCTACCTCTTAACTTGTTCATAATTGTGTTAAATATGTCATTTGTAGATTTAACAGGTTAACCTGTTAATGACCTAAAATTTACTCGTGTTTAACATGTTTTGATCCAAACCCATTTACGCTAAACCCAACCCCATTAAAGGCATGCCGTGTTCGAGTTTGGTTATCGTGTTGTGTCATAAATTATTACCCCTAGACAAACCTCTACAATAAACAGAAATATTCTTGACAGGTTCTCTGTACATACATGGAAGCTACATAACACGCAGAAAGTTAGCATGAAATGGCTATACGCTCATGACTTTGCCCACTTGAAGATCCACTTAACCGCACTCTAATCATGCATTCTTAAGAATTATTTGCTCCTCGCGTGTAATGACCTTCACTTTTATAAAAGAGGCCCACAAAATTTCTAGAAAAAATGACCAATAGATGTAGGGTGTATGTTGTAAGTTTTGTGAAATATAATTTTTTTGCGTTTATTCTAGGGTGAAAACTGGAAGACACGGTATTAAGGAGCTTGCTCCCAATATGTAGCATGCCCTTGGGGATAGAGATCAATTAGGGTGTCAAGACAAAAGCGCTCTCCTAATTTGGCAAGAGCATGCTCCTCGTTGTACTTTCAGCTCTTTTAGAAGATTGATGAGGTGGCTGCAAAAATATAAAAGCCCAAACTCATTTCTTTCATCCATTTTAGCCAAGAACAAAAGGAAGAATGAGATAAAAAGGGGTGAGAGCAATCTTTCACAAACTAAAACCTAGATGCATGATATTTCATGGATTTTTTCATAAAATTGCAATTGGTATAGAAAGAAACATGTCTTATATTATAGCTTTGCTAAAGATGAATATTTGGGAGATTCCCAAAACAGGGTTTTGGTGTTTTTGACTGGAGATTGACTAGAAATGATAGTGATAGTATTTTCTTTTTTTACTCAAATCATGTGAAATTGGCAATTGTTAGGTTTCGAATGTTGAATTAATGGTTATATAGACGGGATTAGAGATGAAGTACAGAACTTAGGGAAATCAGATTAAAGTGCAAGTTCCTACAGGTTTTCGTTTCATATATGTTAAGATTGAGTTTAGGAGTGAAATGATAAATTAGCAATTGTAGAGAATAGTAGAAATAGTTAAAATTGATGTCTGCAAGTTCTAATAGTGGAACTGGATGATTGTTTCTATATGTGTGATTGTTCGTGGCATGGATGACAAGTAGATATTTTCTATGCAAACTCAGCCATAAGTGACTAGGTCAAGAGTACTCCCTACACGAATAATCAAGCCTAGTAATTGTATTTAGATTTTTAGAGCAGAACAAGAATCTATACTGTTAAGGAAAATGTGACATCTTCAGTTATTATATAAAAGGAAAACCAACTATACTCTAGATGAGAGATGTTTATATGAAAAGATTATAAATAGTGATTACTAGATAATAAACATGTCCATACTCCTATCTAAATTATTCAAGTAAGATTGAAATGTTGCTTACGTTATTAAAACTAGTACCTAATGACTATTTAAACTTTCTGTTTTTCTCCTCTATAAATAAAATCTTCTGTTTCTTTTTTTTTTTAAGTTATTAAGACTAGTACCTAATGACTATATGCCTTCCTATATGTCTTGGGAAAGTTGTTAATAAGGTGAGAATGTGTCACACATATGTTATGTTTCCACTGATTATGGAATCTTTTTATGAGATATTCAGAACTAAAATTCTCCTTACAAAACATCATTCATGCATACATGCATACATGATGATGTAGATGTACAGATGGTGATCACTGCTTTTAAAATCATGTAAAGCATAAGCCTGGAGGCATGCTTCGAGGTGAGGCAAGAGAAAAAAAACCTCAAGGTTTAATCCTCACATATACACTTGTGAGGCTTACCCCTTCCTCAAGGTCTAATACGAGGTTGTATTGTGGCATGAGGCTCAAATTTTCTACTAAATATGGATTTCAAATAATTATTTAGTATGCCACTTTCTCATTTAAATTTATACTAATTTACATCATAAACATTTCATCTGCATAAGTTAATCCAATGCAGACAAGATGTCACCTACGAAGGCAAATTGAATACACACACCTTAGCAGACTTGGAAGGAGGGGCATTTGTAAATATTTATAAAAAAAAAAAAGGCTAGTTGAGTTTTTATATAAGTCAAAATCAAATTTATACAATTATAAATGACCAAATATATTTATTTCTATAATTTTTTATTTTATTTTGATTCATAAATATATGTGTGTGTGTGTGTGTACGTATATATGAGCTTAATCTAATTTATGTCAATTAATAATAACTACATAAATGTATATATTGAGCGAGAACATATGTACATATGATACACCTAAATCCTGCCTAGGCCCCACTTCGCCTTATGAAGGCTTTCTGCCTACTATTCCCTTTTTGCCTTCACAGCACCAAATCAGTCTTACCCCAAAGAAAATAATAATTGTTACCAACTTATTATTGTTTATATTGACCATATCACTCACAATTTATAAATTGGTAATAAATTAACAAATAAAAGCAAGAGAAATTAACATAATAAAATGATTTTTTAAACGCGAACCTAGTTTACTCGGTTAACATAAATGATAGCCTAATTCATGGTCATTGGATTATATTGTTCTTTTGATACATTTCACGTTACAGTACACATAACAAAATGATTTCAAAATTTTTGTTGTTAATTTGGTGTTTTAAGTTAGTAAATCAAGATTGACAGTCATATCTACTTTAATTTATCATTTTTTTTGGGTCTTAGCATTCCACAATTTTTCTATGATTAATAAACATTTTTATTACTTATTTGTTGCTAATTTGCAATACTTTCAGAAACTCAATCAATTTATAAAAATTGAACTTGCATAGATGCATATTAGCACAAATTACTTAAAAATGACTACAATTTGTTTTCAATTGAAAGTGGCGCATACTGTGGTTGTGGTTGTTTCCTGGTTTATGCTAGCAAAAGAGGTGGATTTGCTCCTGAAGCTGAATAAGCAACTTGGAAAAATCTAATTATCTAGTACATATTTTTTAATCAGTTGCATCAAACAAACTCAAGTCAACTTAACTAAGTTTTTTGTCTGACCACATAGGTCAGCAATAATTTGCATCTGATATTTCCCAAAAAGAACATGCAGTTTCAATAAATTAAAAAGGAGATGTTTACATTTTCCTTTGGAAGAAAGTCATAAATACCAACTATGGTTAGTTAGTTACACTTAGGCTAGTTAGTAATTTAGGTATAAATGATGTTGAGTGGCCATAGAAAAGAAAATAATGAATCTGTTCATTTGAGTGAATTGTTTTTGGAGAGTCAAGCCCTTTCAAATTGATTACTTCTTGTTCTTAGTTACTGCTTTATTGCATTTTCTTAATACAAAAGCTGATCTTCCAATTGGTGTCCTATCAAATGAATATCAGAGTTCTTTCGATCTTCATGGACTATCTGACAAAGATACTCACCTTGATAATTTGGAGAAAGGCATGAAAGAGATCAAGAAGGAGCTACACCTGCCGCAATTGAATCAAACACTGCAGATGGTGACTCAAAATATGACTAAAGTCCAGCTATTCAATGAAGAAATGCAACAATCTCTGCACTCTTTATATCGAGCACTCTCAACTCAAAAAATCAAAGGCAGAGAATCGAGTGGAGCAGCTTGATCTTGTTCAGAGCATCCCAGACATCAAGATCATCACGAAAGATTCCAAGAACAAATCTAGTTTCAAAAATTAAATACACAATGTTGTTGTGATATAAATAGTCATGAACTCAATCACCAATACTGTTGATTCAAAGGTTGTAGTTGACAAGAGGTTCTCCAATCCAAATGGTCAAATTAACATCAAGCTAGGGTCAAGGGTGGAGAAGAGAGTGAAACAACACATAGCGCAATTTGTGCTGCAAAGCATTCACCATTCACAGAGGAGTTTCAGTCGCCCTTACATGTTGCAATTCCCAACCAGGATGATCAGATTAGAGAAAGAATGAAGCTGAAAAGCCTCTCGATTCAATCCATCTGCCACGAGAATTCATTGGTCGCAAGCTAGTGTGACAATGAAGAAGAGATAGTAGACAACAAAGAATAAGAAAAAGATAAAATAGCTGATGAAGAAGATGAGCATGAAGAAGATGAGCACGAAGAAGAAGATGACAGCAAAGAAGATAAAGAAGAAGACGAAGAAAAAGAACCCGAAGAAGAAGGAGGAAATGAAAAAGACGACAACCAAGATGGTGAAGACAGATGCATCCATTGGCTTGGGATCTAGGCAGTGGTCTATCATGGCTTGTCAATGATAGCACTGTTTCCTCATCATTGATTGCAAAAAACGTGACTGCTAAATCAGCACCCTCAGATCTGAAGTTGGAAGTTCTAGAGTCTTCAGGATTGAGATTCCTATGGGCGGATTAAAATTCCAAAATAAAGGACGAAATCGGCAAGGAGTTTTGTGTGGTTTCTTCACTAACTACAAATGGTGGACACACTAACATCCAAAATCCAATGATGTCATCGACGTGCCAAAAAATGTTTCCCAGATGCTAGTGGTGCCTAAAGACAACGATTTTAAGGGCGAAAAGTTTCTGATTGAAGACAATGAAAAAAGGAGGGTGATGACACCTTTGTATCTCGAGGATATTTTAGGAGGCAAGGCGTAGAGCAATAGAGGTTTTCATGCAGTTGGTTACAAGATATAATAGAGGGTCCAAAGTCATACATCAAAATTAAATTTTCAGATGCAAAAAAATACATAAACAAATAAATAAAAACAAAAAAAAAGTGCTCCAACCTTGAGGAAAAGGTTGTTTTAAGCAGGAAAGTAGTGATAGAAACCATGGTTAGTTAGATATAGTTAGGTTAGTAATTTAGGTATAAATGATGTTCAGTGGTTGAAGGAAAGAGACTAATGAATGTGTTCATTTGAGTGAATTGTACTAGAAGAGTCTAGCCCTCTTAAACTGACTAGTTATTGTCCTCAATTATTGTTTCTTTGCATTTTCTTAATACAAATTGTGATCTTCCAATTGAGTTCCTATTAGAAAGGTCAATAATAAAATAAAATATTCATATAGTTACACTACTCTATTGCAAAGGAGATAATTTTTGTACCAAATGAAAATCATGATACAAAAAAGATTATAAATAGATTAAATATTTGTCAAAAGCTTCAGTTACCTTGCGCTGTATTGATGCAAGAATGTGGTCTATTCGCTTCAATTCCTTAAAGTCAATTGTCTCTTTTCCAGCTTTAGCTTCGATGGCAACATTTTCATTTTCACCATCAACTGCATCACAATGGTACAAAACTTCGTATGAAGGTGTGAATGAATTGTAACAAAAAAGGAAAGGCAGCAATAAGAATGTGTAGTTGTACTACAGTTGCATTATTTGTAGTAAGATTAGCATTTTTTTATTTCTTTTCAAAAAAGAAAAAAAAAAGAAACTAAAGAAAATATATTAATAAATATAGAAGAACGTGCTAGATGAGATATCTAGACAAGAACGATTACAAAGTCTGAATAATACTATGCTAATTATATAACCACTAGCCAAAATTATAACCTCTAGCCAACCTAGAGCTAGACACCCAGTAGAGAACAAAATTAGGGAGCTCTCCTAACTCATATCTAATGGTCTATGCTTGCTTTGGAGAGTACCAAATAGGCAGAGAGCAAGCAAAACTGTCCTCCAATACTCTTTGAGAGAGTTTGGTAGGATCCTATCTAGCACCTTAAAAAGGTCTTCTATAAAAGGGGGGATGATCTTATTTAGTTTATGCTACCACATCCACCAATCTTGCATTGCCCAAAAATATGCTAGACCACAGCATCTTCCTCGCACATACAACAAAAAGAAGGGCACAAGGTGTGATTAAGAAGCTTCTTCTGGACAACATCTGCACTGTTAATCTTCTTTATGCTCATGACACATGCTAGAATTTTAGCTTTTGTGGGAGCCTTGGTAGACAAAATAAAAGTCATACTAGAAAAAGGGGGGTGGTGAGACCTAAACACTAGCTTAAGCATAAAAGATTTAGGGGAGAACGTGTGTCGAGGGTCCCTAGTCCAAATAGGCTTGTGTTCTTCTTCCAAAAGTTGAAAACCATCCAGTATGTGCAGTAGCTTTGTAACATCTCCCATATTGTTTTCAATTAAATTTTTGTTCATGTGTAGATTCCACACCCAACTAACTATGTCTTCAAACGTGTTATAAACTATGAACTAAACCAATAGGCCTTTGATTTTTTTTTGACATCTGACACAGATTCGGGAATTTCTCTTTCAGACGTGTGGTTTCGCACCAAGTCTGCTCCCAGATTTCAACCTGTTTGTCATTTCCCACCTTCCAGCCAATGTGCAGATTAAATTTTGGATAAATCCTACACATCAATTTCCAAGGGGATCTTACATACAATTGGCTTGAGAACCATGAATACTCCTAACAACTTTTGTGCACATCATCTTTAGCCTTATCCTCATTCTCTAAAGCCATTTACCCCTTAAGGTTATATTCCTCGTGAGGATCTTTCTAATCCCTAGACCATCATGCTGAATGTCTTTTTTTTTTTTTTTTGAAAGAAAGGTACTTCCATCTAACTGAGTCATAAGCCTTAGAGAAGTTAATTTTAACCACCAAACCTTCTTTTTTCCCAACTCTATAATCCTCAACCACCTCATTTGTAGTCAGGATAGCATCGAAAATATGATGTTATTTTACAAATCTCATTTGATTCTCTGCTACTGTAACATGTATCACCTCCCTAAGGCGCCTCGCTAGGATTCGAGCAATAATTTTATATAAGCTAGTTACCAGACTAATAGGCCTTGACTCCTCCACCTTCTCCGGCCAAGTCTTCTTTGGGATCAACTGTATGTATGTCTCATTTACACAATTATTGATAACACCTGTGGAATAAAACTCTTCCAAGGTTCAGATGATATCTGTCTTCAACAAGTCCCCATTCTTTTGATAAAAGAGCATTGTGAATCCATCTGGACCTGGGCTTTCTCTCCTTTACAGCTAAAAACCACCCCCTTCACCTCCTCTTCCATGAACGGTCTCTCAAGCCAATCATTCTGTTCTTTTGCTATGGGATTCCAATCTATCCCATCAATCGCCCATTTAGGCCCTTTGCCGTCAAAAAATAAGTTTGTGTAGTATGTGATGATATGTTACTGTATATCTCTCTCCTCCTAGATCATGACTTCGTCTGCATCTTTGATTTTGGATATGAAAGCCCTTTCTCTTCGAATTGATAGCAGCCTATGGAAGAATCTCGAATTAGTATCACTCTCCTTGGCCCACTTCATGTGAGCTTTCTGTCTAACCTCCCTATCGATTCTGTTTTCAATGGTATTTATCTCCTGCATGGGTCTGGCTCTCAGTTCTTTATCCTCCTATGTGGTAAGGCCCTGTTTTGCTCTACGGTCTAGCTCCTAAATTTTTAGATACAGCTCCTTCTTCGCACAATCATCAAGCATCTCGAAAGTTCCTGCTCCAGGTTTTTAAATCTAGATTCAATTATTTGAGTTTCTGCATGAATCTATATCGTTGCCATTTTCCTTGAGACGGCTTGTTCCACCATTCCTTCGTGTTATTCCCGAACTCCTTCCTATCCATCCAGGAGTGCTCAAATCTAAAAGGAGTAGGACCCCACTACCGCGGTTGAGTATCCAATTGAATTGGCCAATGGTTTGAAGTGTTATGTTGGAGGGTAGTATGGCGACTGTTTGAGAATATGTTATCACAGTCCGAATTTACGAGGAAATGGTCCAGTCTTGAAAGAGTTGGTTGATCACGATTATTGGACCAAGTGAACCTTGCATTCTGAAGCTAGACGTCCCTCAAGTGCAGCTCGTTAATGAGATCATCAAATTGCTTCATGTCACGCGACGAAGACGAGCAGTGGGTCTTCTCCTCCATACACCTGATAGCATTAAAATCCCCTCCTATACACCACGGCCCCGATAGAATTGACGAGAGAGCCGCCAATTCATCCCAAAAAGAGTCTTTATCCTTAGGGGAGCAAGGATCGTACACCAAAGTGAACCACCAACTAATATTACTTGGATGGCGAATTTGTATCGAGCGAGAATAACGACCTACGAACTAATCAATCTAGCGGCTATCCCAAGCTACTAGGATACCCCCTGCTATGCCATCCGCGGGGATAGAGGTACAGTTGCAGAATCTTTTCTTCCACACTAGACCCATAATCTCTAGGAAAAGGTTTATTCGTTTGGTCTCCTGGAAGGTGATTATCTAGGGTGAAGCTGCTCGGACTGAGCGTCTGATCGTACAACATTTTTGTCGGGGACCAAAGCCCCTGATATTCCAAGAAAATATCCTCATTAGGATCACTAAACTCAAGACCTGCCTGGTCCATTACTCCGAGTCCTCTAACTGAAAGAGCTTTATGTCTATCTCCTTCAAAAATCGAGCCACTCTGTCTACTCCAAAATCCTCATTCTCTTCCGGTGTGCTCTTGTCAAGTACATTTTTGTTTGAGCGTTCGCCAACTTCTAGCACTTCGTTTTGTTCCCCATCCTTCTCGTACCTCAGTGGTGAGGTTCTGTAGACACCTGCGCCGTTAGTGGGTGAAGGAAAACGTACAATAGAGCGTACCTTTGGGTTCTAGGGCTTGTCTCCAGTGTTGATCGTATCTAGGCCTGTGCCTTCCTCTTCGATCGCCCTGTCTAACCACTTCGGAGTGGAGAAAGGAGTTTCTAGGACATAATCCTTGGACTCAGAGGAATATGTGATAATTTCCTTTCCTTTTCTTTTGGCTTTATCTGGGCTTGTTAGTTCGATCCAGATGTTGTCATTCCTATCCTTATTGGCTTGTTTTCTAGTATAAGTTTTGAGGTCTGGCCTCTCTAAATTCTTCCTCGACCTTCTTTCCTCTTTGAGTATCTGCCCCTCCTTATTGGGCCTCGCTTTGGTCTAGTGTCCCTGATCCATCGGCCCAAGCCCATCATCTTCAAACCCGTGAGCCTGCTCCATCTGTTCTGGCTGCTCCGACTCAGGTTTCGGGTCCTCAACCCGATGCGGGAAGTCTGGTGCCCCGTTTTGGTCAATGTCTTGCTTCTTCTTGCTCCTCCTCTGCACGCCATCCCTGCTCTGAGTCTGCATCTTTATCCTGCTAGATTGGCGTCGTACCTCACCTACCGCCCTGTTTTGTTTGACTTTTGTGAGACGGTGATGATGTTTCGCTATTTTTGTTGTCACATCGTCATCATTCTCCTTCTCCGTCTTCTTCAACTCCTCCGACCGCCATCGCTCTGCATTCCCCAGCGGCCCTTCTCTCTTCTTCATTTTCTGGGCTTTCTCTACCTTCTTCGCCCTCTTCTTATCACTTTCTCTAGCTTCTTCCACCTCCCAGCACCACTTCCTTTGAAGGTCATACAGCCGTAGCTCCGTGACTCTGTCATCATCGTAAATCTCTAACTTAGCCGGTAGGAACCCAGATGGGAACCCCTCACTTTAACGAGAGCTAGTTCCTTTGATTTGTTACTAAGAGTATCTTTTGCTATATCCAGAAGTCCTCCACACTCCTCTGCTATTTGCTCGATGAAAGGTAGCCCCCATTTCTCGGCTGGTATACCTTCAATGCCTATCCAGCTATCTCTGCATGCGATTTTGCGTTGTTCCCACAGCTCGAAGTCATTCCAATCCTCTATAAGGACTTCGATCCTGAACTAGGGGTTTGGAGGACCCCGAAGTCGAAACGTTTCCTCACCGTTCCAGCTGTGTATCAGTGCTCTGGTACCATCAATCATCGTCAAATGTGGATCCCTTCCCAGAACCTCAACCAGTTCCTCCTCCACTTCTTCCCAACTATAGCTATTTGTGAGCCTTATGACTTTGAATTTCCCAGACTTGATGTCTGGTTTTTATCGTATAGGCTTTCTCATCTTAATACCGCTTCGATGATTTCTTGGGACCTTCCTTGTCTCATATCTTCTCTTCTATATTAACTGACTCTTGCGTTTTGACAAAACGACCTTGGGACATGTGGGACCTTGTCTTCACTTGGCGACTGTTCATTTTGTCTTCCTGTGCTATGTCATCTAATGCTTAAGTGAGCTTATTCCACATATCTAACTCAATGTCTTCTGGGATGTAAATGTTCTAAAAGGTCCCCCTATGTAACTTGGTTATCTTCATAAAGCTACCCCTTGTGTTGGAATATGTCTCAATAAATAGGGTGTATTTATCTCCTCTTCTAGATTTCTTGAACTCTCCATTTCTCGATGCCTTTTTCGCGAGAGACGCTTTGGTGGTCAACCATTCCAGATCACATTTACTCATAGATAACATGTAGGTAGATATTCTGGTCCTTTCCTATATTATAACCTCATCTCGTTGTGTGGACCCCTCGACTTTAAAAGTCTTAAATCTTGAGTCGAAACTGTATTCTTTCCATGCTTGCTGACCACCATTCTGTATCTTTCCATTACCACTCTTCCTTCCTTCTTCTTTATGATTTCGACCATATCCTCTTCGTCTCACCTCTGTCCATTTTTCCTCCTCTAATCTAGCTCCCTAGTCTATCTCCTTTCCAGTAAGAGCCCTTCTGTAATCACCTAGCGTGGCTTTCCCACTATTCTCAGTGCGAAATCTCCGTTCATCTCTGTTCATCTCCATGGCCTTCGAACATGAACCTCCGCTATGTGCTCTTCTTTGCACTTAACTATGTGTTGGTCATCATGCTGAATGTCTTTACAAACTCTTACCCATTTAACTAGATGCTGCCCTTTCTCCTTATCTTCGCTTTTCCAAAGAAGCCTTCCCATGGACTGTTCAATTTTTGTAGCCACCCATATTGGCATTTGGAAGATTGATAGGAAGTAGGTTATAATAGCTTGTAAAACTAATTTAAGAAGTAGCCAACTACCCCTTGACAAGTAGCTTCTTCTCCAACCCTCCACCCTTTTCTTGACTATTTGAATGACTGGTTCTTAGAAGACATATTTCTTTGGGTTCCCTCGAGGGGCAGGCCCAAAAAGCAATAGGGCAGCTTCCCATAGACACATCCATCTCTACAGCCAATCTTTTGATCCTTTCTGTTTACATGTTTATTCCGAGAAGCTGGCTTTTGCTACCATTAATCTTTAACCCTGATAACAAATAGAAAGTTTGCAAGATGTTTACAGCGGTTTGTGTGAACTTCTTATCATTCTTCACAAAAATCAAACAATCATTTGCATACAAAATATGGATAATATGAACCTTGTCTTTGCCTATATGCAATCCTTCCATTTGTTTAGTTGTCACTGCCTTCTCCATAATTCTTGTGAAAGTGTCAGCTATGGTGTGTACAGGAATGGGGATTTTGGGTCCCCTTGTCTCAAACCTTTAGTTCCTCTAATCTTTTCCCCTGGCCTTCCATTTATAAAAATAGAGTAGTCAACAAAGGCCAAACAAGCTTTGAATCAATTATCTCCACCTCTCTCCAAACCCCTTCTCCTCTAGCATGAATTCCAAGAAACCCTAACTAACTAAATCATAAGCCTTGACAAAATCCACTTTTAGGAGGTCCTATTTCCTGTTCACCATATAGCCCCCCAAAACTTCGTTTTTGATCAACATAGCATCCATTATCTATTTATTCTCAATAAAGACCATTTGATTTTCACTCATTGTGGATTGCAGCACTTTTCTTAGCTTATTAACTAGTGTTTTAGCTATATAATCTTATATAGGATGGTAGCTTAACTTATTGGCCTGAAATCCTCCATCTTAACTGAATTGATTTTCTTGGGAACGAGGCATATATATAAGTCTCATTGACTACCTTATTATTCACAACATCCCTATGAAACTCATGAAGGCATGGTAAGGCATCATCCTTGATGGTGCCCCAGTCCTTTTATCCTGCGCCCCCCCCCCCCCCCCCCCCCCCCCCCCCCCTCCCCCCCCCCCCCCTCCCTTCCCCCCTCCCCCCCCTCCCCCCCCCCCTCCCCCCCCCCCCCCC
>JAJIYU010010548.1:0-16068 GCA_030144865.1 Tinospora cordifolia | reverse complement strand
TTTTTGTTTTTATTCTTGTTCTTTGCATTTATGTCATTCAATTATCATGTTGCATGACCAAGAGAGTATGCTCTGTAGTTGCGTCTTGTACGATTTTTTACATCAGAAATCAAAAGTCATTTTTCCTGTTTGAGAGAGTATGCTCTGTAGTTGCATCTCGTATGATCTTCTACATCAGAAATCGAAAATCTGTGCTTCTGTTGAATTATCATGTTATACTGTTGGTATGTTTAATTACTGTTGAAATATTTATTTACTATGCTCTTGCACACAAAAATCAGATTAAATAAGATTTCAACCACGTACCGGTACGGGGGACTTTCTATGTTCCATGTAGAATTGGAACTAGTTGTCAATACTGACACCAGAATGGAACGGGTTTCAAGAATGATCCCACTAGAGATGGGTTTGAGTTTCAGAATTGATCTCTCACCCTAGATTTGGAGCACAGAGCTTATTCCTGTTCGGTCTAAATTACGACTGAATTAATACATTGGTTGAATCGAATTAATCTCTGAAAATGTTTGATGTGCTTGCATTGTTTGGTTGAAATAATGGATTAAATAGATGGAATGATTCACTAGGTTTTTTAGCTCACCCCCCTATTTTTCACATCTCAAGGAATTAATCAACTCACGAGGAGATTTATCTATTGAAAGTTTTTATTTATTTTAACGTAGGGCGCATCGGCCCAAGCTAAATCATGTATTTCAGCTTTGAATTTATTTTTCACTGTAGTGGATTATTGTACTCGAAATTTCAAATGAATAAATGAAGAATCTTATTTACCATGATGTCATTTTGTACATAGACTAATGTACACAGGAACCCTAATAGATTTGGGTCTAAGAAGAAGAAAATGTAGCACGGGCTCGTCTCCTGAGCATCCCAAGATTTTTTATCAAAGAGAGTTGAACCGTCAGATGACGTGGAAGATGGGACTTGGGAGGCGGGGTGTTACAACGTAGGCCTCCAACTATAGGAACTAATGTGTATACTCTCTCACGATCATGGTCCCCTAGCGCAGGCTCAAAAACTCTACCTTCTTACATTCCCTCTCAATATCAGGAACGAAAGCCTCTAGAAATAACTCTCTAAACTTGGCACAAGAAGTAATAAGGCCCTTAATGCTCTTCATAGAGTGCCACCATCTAGCAGCCTCACTCTCTAACATATGGGCTGAAAATAGAACTTGATCTACCTCTGATAACCTCAAAGTCTCGACATTCTTCTCCATGTTCAACAACCAATCCTCTGTCGCCTCTAAACTAATGTCACCTCTGAACCTCTTAGAGCTCAAATCCATAAAACTCTTGAGGAGTCGGGCATGAGCTCTCTCATTTTCCTGTCCGTCCTAGGCTGGGGCTATGGGTGCTACTACCAACCCAACTTGTGGCTCAGCAGCCGGTGGCACAGGTGGAGTAGGTTGCACTACTGGCTCGGCCCTCTGTCTGTCGGCCTCCAATTGATCTAGTCTCTCCATCAGTAAGGTCGTCTGGGCCTAAGTAGCCTTATTAGAAGTCTTAATCACAGCCTCGAGCCTGTGTATGGGGTCTAGCTCAGGCTAAATTGGAGGTGATGGTGGTGGTGTCGACTCTCTAGGATCGAGCGATGGTCTACCCTGCCTAGGGGGTGCTCTACCCCTCCTGGGTGGCATTTTTATCTGTAGTTCAAATCAAACTATTAGTTATTCAAGTATTCAAAATAGACTTAACTTGAAAAGTTTAGTAGTATAATATATTTCATTTAAGATACATTTTATGATTGACAGTTTCTCTTCTTTGTTTGATGATTTGCTTACTTTCGCAATTATTCTGATATCGCCTAGGTTATTTATTTATTAAAGTTTTCTTATTCTTTCGAACCTAGGCTCTGATACCAAGTCTATCGAGACTCAATCCCTAGGCCAAGGGCGACCCGACTGGCACAGTGGCCCGACGAACCCACTCACCATGTCAAGTTTGCCCAACCACTCTTAAGCCCTTTTCCAATCTCATACAACAAACGATATTAGAATAATTCAAAGACTCAGAGTGAAAGTAAACATCATATGAAGAGGAAACATCATATTACATGTATGTCTTCTTCAAAATACATAGTTGACCATGTATACATATACAAGCAATGACCAACCTCTAATCAGAAGACCAAAAAAGAAACGAAAAGTGTCAGGGAGCTAGGCGATCATCACGCCCTTCCCTTTATCAGCCACCGAATAACCTGAAATATTAATAGAGTAGTGAGCCTAAATTCAACGTTGCTCAATGAGTAGTAAGACTATAATGTCAACCATAACTAGCATTCCAAAATAGTGCATGTATGCATAAGCAGTAAAAATGATATAACATTCGAATGCATGGCATAGTATGAAAGCAATTATAAATAGTGCAACAATTTCAGAAAACATCTCAAATCCATGCCAGTTAAAAATTGTTTCCAGGCTAGGGTCAAATCAGCAAACCAAACCTAAGGTCATCGCTCGAGTGGGTCTTGAGTCAGGTGTACTGGCCACTCGAGTGGGTCGTGAACCAAGCATACCCATCGAATACCCTAACCCGATGATCGACCATCAAGTATCATGACTCAAGCGGATTCTGAGGCTAGGCGCACTGATCATGTGCCTAACCCCGACGCTTGGCCCTCGAGTCTAAGCCCAATCATATCGAGTACCTTGACCCGATGCTCGAGCCTCAAGCTTATGGTTTCATTACCCATGTGCATCTACACTTTTCAAAATTCATTCAAATATATCTCAATCTGATGAAACCATTTAAATGATGTCATTTCACATAAGTTTATACAAGGAACACAAGTCATAGAAAACACCTGAATCAAACTATTCACCTCGTGTCTCACGCACCAATGTCCCATCGACACTCAGATGAGTCCCACAGTGCTCACTTGAATCTACATTAATTAAACTCAATCTCAGTTCTTTTTATTATACTACAGCTTAATCTCTAATTCCATTGTCTCCAATTAGTCTCGGTTGACCCAAGTCGCTTTGGTCGAATTCGATCAATCGATCAAACATGGTCAACTGGTCAAATGTAGTCAAAATTAGTCACCTTTGGTCAATTTGGGTCCAATTAGGTCAAATTAGGGCAATTTGGGTCAAAATTGGGTCATCTAGGTCAAAATCTTCAAATTCCAACTCTTAGCCCAATTTCAAATTTTTGCCCTCTTTGTGCAGTCAACTTGTTAATTTTTCTGTGACTAATCCGTAAATTATATTTCCGTAAAACTTTTCAGATTTCATCTATACTACCTAAACCTTCACAAAAATTCTAATTTATGATTTTTGGACACCATTTACTAAGGTTTCTATGTGCATAAACAGGGACTGTGAAATATCGTATTCCCTGTGACAAGCTGTTACTTAGTGAATTGGTTGACCTATGTTTCAAATTCAGAATGGCCTGAAATTTGGTACAAAGAATATTGACATGTCTAGGGACCTCTCCACGAAATTTCAGCTCAAACTACCTACAATGGTCAGTCAACTAGTCTTCTACTATTCTATCATGCAACAGATTGTTCAAATGGTCCAGATTTCCTATGGTTTTCATGTGCTTATGCACCCTTGTTCTAGCATCAATCCGAGACTGTTTATTATTATTTTTGCAAGGGTTTAGATCCTAGAACTCTAATTAATTCAGTTCTGTCCAAAACGGCAAGCAACTATAATCATCAACATTCTCAAATATATCTCCAAAACATAGCATGAATAAGGATCCTATGAAAATTTTTCCAACTCCCAGAACATCTAACTAACATGACATATTTGCAAGCATAGGAAATCCAAACGACAGAGGATTATGATTTGAGATTTATACCTTTTCGTAGTCCCAAGTATGAGGTTCAAAATTGTCGGGACCCCTTCCAAGAGCCAAGGGCAACCCGACGAACTCTCTCACCAAGACGAGTTCGCCCAACCGCTGTTAAGCCATCTTTGCAAATCTCATGTGATGGGACGATATCAGAATAATTGGAACCATTAGAAGCCAAAGTAAGCAACAATTTAAAATGAAAGCATTTCATTTACATAAGTTTGTCCAAAATACGTACTAAAGCATTTAGACTAGTACAACAATGACCAACCTCAATGAAAAGGAGAAAACCAAAAAGAAACTGAGACAGGAATCGTCAGGGAATCAGGCAATCACTACGTCTTTTCCCTTGTCCGCCACTGAAGAACCTGAAATGGTAATAGAGTAGTGAGCCTAAAATCCACGTGGCTCAGTGAGTGGAAAGATCAGCATGTCAACCACAACCAATATTCCAAAACGATGCATGTATGCATGAGCAATAAAATGAAGTGACATTTGAAAGCATGACATAGTATGAAAACAGTTATAAATGGTGCAACGATTTCAAATGAAACCATGTTAAATTCATGTTAGTTAAAAACATACCCAGGCTAGGTTAGCTCAACAAAACCCAACCTATGGTCATCGCTCGAGCAGGTCGTAGGTCAGTGTATCGACCACTTGAGCGGGTCGTAAGCTAGGTGTACCCCTCGAGTACCCTAATCCCGCGCTCGGTCCTCAAGTGCCATCATTCGAGCGGGTCGGAAGCTAGGCGTGTTAGTCACACACCCTTACCCTGCGCTCGGACCTCGAGTTTCATCTCATCATATACCCTGACCCCGCGCTCGGACCTCGAGCCTCTGGTCTCACTGCCCGTGTACATCTACATATCTCAAAATCAACCAGATGTATCTAAGTCCCGTGAAACCGTTCAAACCGTGTCATTTCATACAAGTTTATGCAAGGAACAAAAGCCATAGAAACACCTAAATCAAACTACTCACCTCGGGTCCTGTGCACCGATGTCCCGTCGACAACCGACCCAACCCTGCTATACCCTCTCAAATCTGCATTAATCAAAACTCAATCTCAGTTCTATCTGTATAGTGGCCCAGTATCTAATATCACTGTCCCTACTCAGTTTCAATCGACTCAAGCCGTTTCGGTCAATCAGTCAAACTTGGTCAATCCTGGTCAATGTGATCATCCTAGTCATCTTAGGTCAATTTGTGCCCGAATTGGGTCAATACAGGCCATTCTGGTCAAGATTGGGTCAAAAGAATCAAAATTGGTCCAAAATCTCAAATCTCAACACTTAGCCACATTTTCAGCTTAAGGCCCTAACTGCGCAACAAATTTTCCAATTTTTCTGCGGGCAATCTGTTCATCGGATTTGCATCAAATTTTCCATATCTATCCTAGACTCCTTAAACCTCTTCTAGAATTTAAACCATGATTTTAAGACTTCATTTGATAGTATTTTTAGCTAAGATTCCAGAGACTATGTGTTCTCGGGTTCTGTATGACAGACAGTGACGCTCTGCCTATTTTGACCCACTTACCCATATCAGATTGCTCTGAAATTTGGTAGGCATAAACTAGACATTCTCAGGAATCACTATAACAAATTTCAGCTCAATCCACAGAGGTTTGTCTATCTAATTTAATCTCATAATTTTCGGTTGAATCACAGGGACTTCTGGGTGCACACACCCTAACAGTAAATTTTCCTAATTTCCTGTGATCAATCCAACTGTTGGATTTGTATAAAACTTTCCCGATTTTATCTACTCGGTCTAAAATTTCACTAAAATTTTATTTCGTGATTTTTTATTACCATTTATTAGGGTTTCTAGGTGTAATAACAGGGATTATAAGAATCCCGTATACCCTGTGACAGGAAGTCACTTAGTGGATTAATTGGCCTACTTCCCTAATCCAGAATGGCTTGAAATTTGGTATACATATTATAGACTCATCCAGGGACCTCTCCACCAAATTTCAGCTCAGATTGCCAAGGTTTGGTTAGTTAACTGATCTGATATTTATCTGTTCCTGAAACTGGTTTTCAGATTCCCAAGTTTTCTTAAGTTGTTTCAAGTGTCAAATCTCTCCTCTCTACAGCATTGATCCAAGGGACTATCTTACTGATTTTGAAAGGTTTCAGGTCCCTAAACATGTGTCTATTAAGTATCATCTAAAACAGCAAGTAAGTATAACCTTAATCACCCTCAATTTCAAGTCCCACCATAGCAAGCCTAAGGGATTTCCTTCAGAAAATATTCTAAGTCCTAAAATCCCTAACTAACAAGGCACTTTTGCAAGTGTATAACATCTAAAACACAGAGGCTTAGGATTAGCTCTTTATACCTCTCTGTAGCCTCAACTATGAGCATTAAAACGCCTCTGGTTTCAACCCAAACAGATGTCTACAAGTCCTCCAAACACAGCCTCAATCTAGTCTTGCTGCTTGGTTTCTGCAGAAACTGTCAAAACAGTTAGCTAGATAGGCAGTTTCATGGCCTTATAAAATAGGTTGGGAGTTTCACTCTTTGATTTTCACCACTTGTACATGGAAGTACTCAAGATAAGGAGGAAACAGAGGGGTTATACCTCCCCAACGGACTTGAAATGGTCCAGGAACCAGAGCTCCAAAGATAGCTTCAAGACAACTTTTCTGGTTTTTCTGGGTTGAACTCTACGATTTTCGTCTCAGTTGGCTTCAGGATTGGGCAAACCACTTGTGGGACTTTGTAGTGGGTGGTATCAGCTTCGAAACAAGCTATAGATTATTGGATTTGGATAAGAAACGAAGGAGATTCAAGGTCTAGAAGTTGGGAGCAAGAGTTGGAAAGTGGGACTTAGCCAAATTTATGGGTTTTTGTTGCATGGGGAGCTTCTTGCATGGCATGAAGACAGGGCACGTGACCACCCACATGGCTTCCAAACCTTCATGTTGAATGCTCAGTTGGCACCTGTTATTGGTTGCTCAAAACCATGGGTCATCAAACCATGGATTCTCATGATTTTTGGCTGGAAAATACATCAAAAAACCAAGAAAATCGCCCCAAAAATCCCTTCAAAACGTGGGAAGAAGAGGAAGTGAGGCGCCTGGGCTTGGCCCATATGGGCCGAGTCCGTGCGGGCCTTTGGCCCACGCCTCTGGCACGACCGGGTCGGGTCGGGTAGGCCCAACCCGAAATCTGCCGCATGGGCTGAATTCGGCCCGTGCGCCGATTTTCCTTTTTTTTGTTTTTGTTTTTATTTCTTTTTTTTTGTTTTTGTTTTTATTTCTTTTCTATTTCTTTTCCTACACCCATATATATACTAATATACATCCGAAAATTCCCATTTTTTTTTCTAAAATTATTAAAAATTGTTATTTCACCCTTTTCTCATCAAAACTCTCAATTATTCATCAATTTCTCATTTATTCCATTATTTTTTCCTCAAATTAAATAATTCACCAAAAATTATATTTTCTTCCCAAAAATTCTATTAATTTTACAAAAAATTTCATTATTATTTCGAAAATTTCATAATTAATCCCAAAAATTATTTTCCTCAAGAAATTGCATTTTCCTTCTAATTTCACATATTTTTCTTCTCATTTTTTTAATTTTTTCCCATTTTTCTCATTTTTCCTATAAATAATAAATTTGAGAAAAATTGATGTAAATTATTGTATTTCCATTAAAAATTTCAGAAGATGCATATATCGTGCTCGAAAATTTTGCACACCAAAACATGGGTCGTCACAAAAATTCTTCAGATCTCAGTCCAAACATTGCCTCCAATCTGGTCCCAAAGTCTGTTTTCTATAGAAACTATTGAAACAGTTGATCAAACAGTTCCTTAGTGAATTGGTTGACCTATGTTCCAAATTCAGAATGACCTGAAATTTGGTAAACATAATATTGACACGTCTAGGGACCTCTCCACAAAATTTCAGCTCAAAATACCTACATTTAGTCAGTCAACTAGTCTTCTACTTTTTTGTCATGCAACGGATTGTTCAAATGGTTCAGATTTCCTATGGTTTTTAAGTGCTTATGTACCCTTGTTCTAACATCAATCTGAGACTGTTTCTTACTATTTTTGCAAGGGTTTAGATCCTGAAACTCTGATTAATTCAATTCTGTCCAAAATAGTAAGCAACTATAATCATAAACACTCTCAAATACATCTCCAAACATAGCATGAATAAAGATCCTTTGGAAATTTTTCCAAGTCCCAGAACATCTAACTAACAAGACATATTTGCAAGCATAGGAAATCCAAACTATAGAGGCTTATGATTCGAGATTTATACCTTTTCGTAGTCCCAAGTATGAGGTTCAAAATGTCTCAGATCTCAGTCCAAACACTACTTCCAATCTGGTCCCAAAGTTTGTTTTTAGTAGAAACTGTTGAAACAGTTGATCAAACAGTCAACTTCATCACCTTATCAGATTCTAATTTCTACTACTTAGAGATTAAAATACACGTAATAAGGAAGAAAATAAGGGGTTTCACCTCAAGAACAGACCATTAATAGCCCTAGGAATTAGCACTCCAAAGATTGGATCAACTCAAGTTTCTCTGTTTTTAGGGTTCCCAACAATGTTGAGCAACACTATTCTTGGTCGTTTCAGCTTCAAATGGTTCTAGAATTTGACCAACTGCTTATGGGATGTTGTAGAGGGTGGAAAAGGCTTTTCAAAAAGCCCTATCACTAAAAACGGATACAAAATGGGAGATATATGGATGGTTGAAGGGGAGTTGTAGAAACTAAAAAATTAGATTTCTGCTGCAACCTTGACAACTAGCACGTATTCATTCTCATTTTCATCTCTAGTGCTTGTGCGTCTTGACCAAGGGCTTGGGGGTTCTTTGAGAGGGTTGTAAGAGCTTCAAAATGAGTTAAATTTCAGGGAAATCGAATAAGAAATGAAGGAGATACAAGCTCTTCCATGGGGGTTGCAAAAATTGGAAATCTGCTCAAGGTTGGGATTTTGTTGCATGTTGGGGTGGTTTGCATGCCAAATAAGAGTGCCACATGGCCATCCACATGGCCCATGTGCTTCCATACAAGATGACTTGTTGGGACCTTGCATTGGCCTAGTGAAGAAATGGAGTTGATGGGTAAAACCTATGGTTTAAACCAGGTGCTTTGCTAGTTTTCTCTCACGAAAAATGCCCAAAAATGCTGAAAGAATCATGCAAAAATTCAAAAATTAAAGGGGGGGGAAGTAAAGGATTACGTGGGCCGGCCAGGGGAAAAGACCAGCCCACGTGCCTGGGCCAGTTTCGCGTAGGCCAATGGCCCACGAGCCCAACGTGTTTGGGATGGGCCTTGGCCCGCCCCAATGGCCCAATCAGCTCGTGCCCATGAGCTCGAGCCGATTTTTGCCCTACACAGGCTCTACATTTATTTAATCTATTCCCACTTCAATTTCTTAAAAAATCTCCAATTATAAACCCTTTTATCATTTATATAATAATTTTCCTAAAAATTGAATAATTTACCCAAAAATTTTATTAATTACTCTAAAAATTTTGTAATCATTTCGAAAAATCATATTTTTCCACGAATTATATTTTCTTATAATTTCATGTATTTTTCTTTTGAAATTGTATTTTTTTCTCAATTACTCTAATTTTTTTAATAAATAATTTTAAATTAGGAAGAATTGAGAAAATTCATGTATTTTCATTAACAATTCCAAAAAAAAAAAAATACATGTATCAGACTCATTAATTGTATATCAAACTATGGGTCATCCATAGAGTCGGGACAGTGAAAGATAAAAAGAGAAAAGAAATAAGGTGACACCACCCACCTCTCAGGTGGTCTGCCTATCACTTCATGACTTGAGGGTAGTACAGTAATTACGCCCTCTAAACCATGTGGGCCCAAAGACGACGTGGCGGGGTGTTACAATAAACATGGCAAGAGCATCAGTTAACCCAAAAGACATCACAAGAAATTCATAATGTCTATATCTTTTTATAAAAGTAGTTTTTGGTATATCTTCTTCTCCATCCCTTAACTGATGATAACCAATCTTAAATCAATCTTAGAAAAGAATTTAGAACCATTCAACTAATCAAATAAATCATTAATGCATGGGAAAGGATATTTATTCTTTATCGTTACCTTATTCAACTAACGATAATCTATACACAATCGTAAGCTTCCATCCTTCTTTACAAACAACACAAGTGCACCCCAAGGTGACATACTCAGAGTAATAAACCCTTTAGTCATTGACTCATCTAGTTGTACTTTAAGTTCTTGCAACTCTTTTGGTATCATTCGACATGAAGGAATGGAAATAGGCTTAGTATTAGGCATCAATTCAATAATAAAATCTATCTCCCGTTTAAGTGATAACCCCGGCAAATCATCTGGAAACACATTGGGGCATTAACAAACTAGAGGAATATCAGATAATTGTATGTTTTTTTTTTCCTTTTTTTGCTATTGAACACATACTAGTCAAAATTCCTACTTCTTCATTTGTAGTCATTTGACCTCGAGTAGGAAGTTGAGAAAAAGTCATACCTCTATATACAAATGAGAGTTAACTTGAAGTATCTAAAAAACTACTCTTTTATAAAAGCAATCAACAAATGCATGATAAGCTGCCAACAAATCCATGCCTAGAATAGCATCAAATTCCAAAACTCTAAAACTCGCGATCATTTTATGACTATCATATTTTACTACACAATTTTCACACACCATGTTTGGATATATTCTTTCACCTGCTACTGCGCACAAAATCAGAGGTGTACTAGTCCTAATAGGAAACAAATGCAACCATCTACCATCTATCCAACAATAAATAATAATGACAATCCAGCATCAATCAAAACATGCATAGGAGTCACAAATATGGATAATACCTTCAATAAGCTGCTTACTAGACTGTAGATTAGGCTCTATTACTACCCTAGCATGTTCATGTGTGCCAACTGTAGTTCCACCTCCCTAGCTAATTGAAGGTTTTTGAGGTGCAAACTATGGATGTTGGAAACCTTTGTGTCCCATCATCCCACACCTAAAACAAGTAAGTGGAGGTCTACCTAAACCCAAAGCAGGAGATGCAACTTGAAACCTTGTACCTTCTATTTCCATATTAGATCTGCTCCCTGTCTATTGTTGTGATCTCCTTATCTATGGTACACCTCTACCAGCCATATGTGATGCTGGTGATGGTGTCGACCATTGTATCTAGGCTTGCTTGCGAGTTGGATTGCAATATAGGGACACCATGAAATCAAGAAAGCAACTTATAAGTTAGAGAGCAAGATTCAAATGAAATTCCCAAGGTTGTTTCAAAGGCAAAGCTAATCAATACGTACCATGAAACACAAGTAATTATACTTTTGCAAATTTTGAGGATAAAATCTTTTATGTAGTGGGTAGTTTTACAATACCCTAAAATTTTAACTTTAATTAACTATGGGCAACAGTAATTATTCAGGTGGAGAATCAACTAAGTTAACCAGTAGTGACATGAAGACCAATGATAATTAAAAAATTAATTCAAGCAAAAAACAATTGAATTAAGTGACAAGTTTAGCATTAAAATCAAGAAAGCATTAAGGGTAATTGGGAAAAAAAATGGATAAGGACACTTCAACAAGTTACAACACACAATGAAACCTACCTGGAAAACACCAAGTTGCAATGTGCTACACATACTAAAGTAGCACACTACTCTATAAACAAGTCATGAAAGCATGTTTGCCTCAATTTTTGGTCGATCCAAGGGTTTCCATAGTGTCACATCTCACATCCATGAAAGAACACACTTGATACTTATTAGACATGTTGGTTTGATATGGATTTCTTCCTTTTGGTGAAAGTAAAATGCATGAAAAGATGAAGTGATGACAAATTTCCAAATTGGTAAAAGTCCAATGTGTAATTGCATGACATCTTGATTCTCTTCCCAACACTTTTACACAAACTAGTCATGTTGTGGTGGTTTCATCATTGATTAGAGCACCTAAATCTAGCTTAAACGTAGCCTCAGGCTAGTCATAGCCTAATCTAATCCTATCCCTTTGTTAAATGTGTTAAATGAGAGAGTATGAGTACATTCTCTGGGTGTTTAACTAGGAAAAAAGTGGAGTACGTGAGTGGAGTGTGGAATGTGTTTTAGAAACCTAAAGAACCTAGAGATACCACCTTGTAAGTATTTCTCAACCATCCTTTTAATATTTCATTGTTACTATAGTTTATGCATGATTCAAACATAGAAATGGGGTCATTTTGGGTAAGATTCTAGACATCTTAGAGATAAATGTCTGAAAACCCTTATACAACAATAGACCAAATCCAAAACCATGATTGAAACACCACAAGAATAGTAAAAATCCATTATTGGAAACCCATCAAATGGATGATCAAAGTTTGATTGAGCAATCGATGCCACTTTGAAAGCCTAGACCTAAACCTCCATTTGAGATTTAACCTAAATCAATAGTGGAGATTTGACCAAATTATTGAAAAGAGGACTGAACAACAATCACAATGCAACAAGAAGTTCATAAATTTGATAACCATAGCTTGAGAACCAAACCATAGAAGTTGATGGTCAAAAATTGGCTTCTAAGCATGACAAATGACATAAAAGTCGAATTTAAGGTCAACCCTAAATTGATAGGGACCAAATCAAGAGAATGATTGCAACTATGAGATTCCTCATTTAGAATACTATAAGAACACCCCAAGAATGATATAAACTGAAGACCCAAAGCCCATGAAAGAACGACCAAAGATAAGGTATCAAAAAGGTGAGATAGTCGTTGTCAAACCTCACTTCAAGAGAGGAAAATGCACTTATTTTTCCTCGAATCTCTTGAAACCAAGTACGCAAATGACTGTGGTGTTACTGAGAATTGAGAGATAAATAAAATGGCTTATACAACTTGTGAAACCAATGTGTATAAGGCCCGAGCTAAGACTGAGAAGTGTGCACTGTTTTGTGCATAGCACATAGTAATTAACTACACTTATCAGGTTGCGATGCTATGAGTATTGACCCAGAAAAACACGCTACATAGTCATAGTATAGTGCATTGCTCTAATTTTTTCCAAAGAACCATTTCTTGGATAGTTATGGTTTTGCAAACACAATTTGGCCGATTTTTGGGTATCAGAGGCGGGATTCCAAAAAAGAGCAATAATGGCCCAAAAAAACCCACACAAAAACATGAGTTAAGGAAACATATGCATTAGAAACCACTGTTTATATACACAGGTGAAATCGGAAATTACATCGGCAGTGGAACATCCACTTATATATATATATATGATCTTTGGGTGGGCATGTTTATTGTTTTGATCATAGCGTATTACTTTGACATGAAACATATATGATGTATATAACCTTAGGGATATGCATGAACCATAATTGAACATGTGAGTAGCATATGATATGCATGGAATGTTGATGCTAATAGCATGGACAATAAATGTATAATGGTTGGTTGAAGTATGATTGGCACAAGGATAATAATTTCTCAAGGATAGATAAATATGTTGGGGTGATAAGAAATATGAGATCTTGAGATGATGCCATGGAAATATAGTATTTCACATGATGATATGAATGAATGACATGACTTCACTTAGTACCATATGATTAAGATAAAGATCTACATTTTAGAATGGTTGGACCATAATAGTTCCACTAAGAGTTCTTATTGTAGGTGGACCTACCTCTTAAAAACCTCTCATGTGATCTCGATTTGAGGGTCAAGATGTTTTTGAAACCCAGGGTTGGCCATTAGGTACCATGAGGATTTGATCGCTTGCATGTTCTACAATTGGACCATCAAATAGCAATTGGTCAGTAGACTACCTAAGGCTTGCTACCTTACCTAATGATCAATAGAATAACAACAAACTGTTTAAAATGTCTAATGTTTTGCAATGTGTGCATAATTATTGTGGGTATATCCTTGACTAATTAGGATGTAGTAATATGACCCACTAGACTCATAGAGTTCATCCTTTTACATTTTTTAGATGTAGATATTGTTGGGATCACTGCAAGTGTATAGGATCGTAATAGTAATACAAGGTGAAATATTGGATATCGTCATCTGGGAATGGTTTGTGGTTAAAATCTCAAATTCCAATCTAATTTCAGTCTTAATTTTATTAAGGCTTCAAATCGATGTTCAAACAATAATTAAACAGAAAGTAAACAATTGCTTATTTTTAATACTGTATGAATTAGGATTCTTGTAATGCCCCAAAAAGTTTATAGAGTTTTGTAAATCTAAATAAAAATAATTCAAGCACAATAGACCCTGGAAAACCCATTTAAACATGGTTTAGGAGGTACTTAATCAATGTACAAAAGAATCAGGGAACTAGAAGAAGACACGGAATTTTGCATAGTAACCATCTAGTGGTTACCGTAGCAATACGTAGCACTATTGCGGTAATGCGACTGAAACCCAGAATATAGCAACTTTCTAGTTATCACTGTAATGCTTATGATTACCATGATAATGCAACTATAACGTAGAAGATTAGGGTTCTGGTTAGCACAGTAATTCCCGAGTTACTACGATAATACATGAAATATTTAAGTATAAACAGTGCGTCGAAAAAACCTAATTGTCATTTTAGCCCTACGGTCGAGCACCAACTTCAAAGAATGGATACCAACTGCCAATAATCGAACTTTCTTCTCTTCCCAACCGTTCTAGATTGGGTTCTATTCATTCAAACTCTTCTCCACTGGTTCTCAAGCCTAGATTCATGAAGATCAACCCCAATAAGGGAGAAAATCCGTAGAGGCACTGTTCAAAATCATTTGTGCATAGGTAATTGTCGAACCTCACTTGGAATCACTGTTTCCTATCATGAATCTTCATTTCCTTAGAGTATACATGTTTGCTTTTAAAATGCAGGTCATTAGATGGTTCAAAACCTCTTGTTGAAGGAGAAAAAGGCGAAAAGACAAAGAGCAACAAGGTATAATGTTTTTCCATTCATGTGTGTGTGTTTTGAGCATAATGCGAGTATGTTGGAGTGCAAAACACTAGAGGGAACGACAGATTGTGGTAGTGCACTGTGCACACACAAACTCCTCTGGTTACTGCAATAACTGACGCGGTAACATACATTGAACACACACGAACCCACTGGTTACTGCGGTGACGGACCACGGTAACATATGAGAAAATCGATCCATGATGTGGTTACCATGGTAACTGACCTTGGTAACACGGCGTAAACCCAATTTTTGTCTTTGAATGTGCGCACATGGATTACTGCAGTAATGCCACTCACTACCGTAATGCCACTACATACACCTTAAGATATCTATGTTATGGAATCATTAAATTATGATTTAAGAAACCTTAAAAATGCTTCAAAACTCAAGTAATGTTGGTTTTAAATATCGTAGACTGAAAGACAAGGCTAATACAATGCGAAGCAATGGCCCAAGGGAACGAGAGATAAAGGTGGAAGTGATTACCTTACTCCCTAGTATTATTTGAATTTTTGTGATCACCCTAGGTCTTATAATGTATACACGTCAACATGAATTTTTAAAAAAACTCTGTCACACCCCGACCCTCAGACTGGACGTCGTGTCTATCAATCTGAGGCCCTACCGTCGGGCGTTGCGCGGCTCCAAGCTCGACGCGTGGTCCGCCAAGGCCCCGGGCGCGTGGCAGATGTCGTCAGTCTATCTTTCTACCTCTATACACGAGGTTTAAATCATTTCTTTGATTTCAAATATTCATTTTCATCATGCTTCACTAAGCAGTTAGTTTCAAATCAGATTCACCGGTTGTTCAAAATTATATTTATACTGGAAATCAAGATAATAGTAGCGGAGCATTTTCGGATCAAATCTTTCAAAATCATGAACACTGTATAGCATGCCATTGCGAAAAATCATCAGTTTATAAATAGAAATAAACAGTGCTCAAAATAGTAAATAGTCCTGTGAATATATACAAAAACATATACATGGCACTCTCGCCCAAGTTCAAAATAAACATCGTAAAAACTGTACAAAATCAGAGAGATAGTTAAACAAAAATATCACTCACTCTCTCTCTACATCCTCAGGTCTCCAATCTGCATCCTCATTGAGCGCCGGGCTCAAGAGTACCTGTAAAGTAAAAATGGGGTGAGCTCGAAAGCCCAGTGGATCTCCCCTACACATCAATAGCATTATACAAACGAGCATACGAAACATGCAAACAGTTTCAATCATTAGGGCGTTTCAAA
>JAJIYU010010547.1:0-15978 GCA_030144865.1 Tinospora cordifolia | reverse complement strand
TTCACACTTGGTCTTTTAGTTTAAAACACACATCAACTCAATGAAAATGGTTTTCACTTGTAGAAAACGATTTAGAAAGCTAAGAAAGCAAGATTTCAAGAAGGTTTCGAGATTTACCTTAGCACAACTCCTTTCCAAGCTTGCTTCAACTCAAATCCACCCTTGTTGATGTTATTCTTGACGGATCTGAGCTTGAAGACGATAGATAATGGTTTGAAGGGGCTCAAACCACCCTTAGAACCCAATAGAACACTTAGAAAACGAAGCAAATGAGTTAGATGAGAGGTAGAGAAGAAAACCAATGAGTTGCGGTGGAAAAATAACAGATCTAGGGTTTTTTGTGCGCGTTTCTTTATATAGAATTCGACGAATGACCGCGGTCATTATGCAATATCCGCGGTCGTAGTGTGATTACCGCGGTAGGCAGAATGCTGTGCTATATTTATTTCTGGGTTTTTCGTATGATGACCGCGGTCACCATTTCACGGACCGCGGTCACCAGATGAATTTTTCCTGTTCATTTCTGGGTTTCTATGGCGATGACCGCAGTCACTATATGACTGACCGCGGTCACCAGAGTGGTGTTCTTTCCTTCTTTTTTGGGTTTCTCCTGCACTGACCGCGGTCACTATAGGATGACCGCGGTCACCAAAATGAAATCTCTAGTGTTGAGTGTCTTTCTTCGCCATTTCTCGTGCTTCTTGGATTGATATCACCCATATGTCCATTTAGACTTATGATACATGATTGTCTAGTTGTTTTGGTCGTTTTGATTCTTTTCTTGAGTTTGTTGTTCACTAGTGACATGGACGTCTCATGGACTTTTAGGGTATTACATCTTTGGTATGATCATGAATGATTTCGTGGTAGTACTTGATTGTTTATTATGAATTTTCTCCTTATCCTCCAAAAAATTTAATCAAGATTACCATTAATTGTATATGTAAATAAAATAATGCAAAAATAAATTTTTAAAATTGAAAAAACCCAATATGACATGTCTGTTTGTAAGTAAACAAACTAGAAAAAAAAAACAAGAGGATTTCCTCCACTTATTTGACGGACCAGTTGGGAATCAATTCGTATACCCCATTACCAAAACATAATTTCACTGCATTTTTGACAATTAATATCATTTTTTGAAAGAAGTGAAAAACAATAAATCATATCCCAATGCAATTGATCCAAGTTTTTAATTATTGTAGATGAAATGGATTTGTAGTTTTAGAGAAAAACTATAAAGTCGCTTTCACATTTGTCACACTAAAACAACTTCCTCGAACACCTCTAGAAATAACATTTTCAAATGATAAATAAAACAACAATCTTTTCAAATAGAAGAAAAAAAAGATGTATGAATAAGGAAGATTGAAGAAATGGTTGATAGACTAATAATTGTAAGCGGTATGATGTGTCCATGCATGTGCACTTACTTACAAGTTCAACATGACAGATAAAATTGATTGAGGCTAGAGTCTGATTCTGCGTTCGTCCATCACAGGTGCACACAATTTATGTTAACGATTGTCTTTCGTGATGCAATGATCACATCTTGCAATAATAACACTCTAAATTACAAGATTAGTGAACCAACATAAGTATAGACTATAGTAGTTTTTCTTAGATACATAATCAGGATAAACAATGCAATTTGCAATTTTAAATGATCATGAATAAATATTTATGAATGAAAATTATGACAAAATTAATACTAACAAGAAATATTTATTATTGTTGAAATGATCCAATAAATAGTCATCATTGAGAAGTGTCATTTTCTAAATAGATGTCTCCCTAATGAAAAGAGTCATTTTCTAAAAACAAGTATTCCTACAAGAATAATCATTATTAGAAGAATATATTCCTTTAAATAAACAGGTGTTATATCAAGGAACACATGCATTTCACATACTTTGTTATCTTTGTAATTTTTTTACTTATCTAAAATAATATTTTAATATTACAATTTTCTAACAATAATGCTTGTTCGAGCCAGTTAAAAGATTTTTCTAAATGGAGCAAATGTTGTTTTACACCTATGAAAATCTACCATCTTTGCTGTCTAGTAGTTCATAAGGGCATCCCCAGCGCTTAAATGAGCACTGGGGATATTGAGTTGTCCGTGTCAATTTTTTAAAAAAAATAGAGGCAAGCAGAGTGTTGAGCGTTTAACGCTCTAGGTGCTGTCATTGAGCGTCATCTCAGTACCACCAAATGACATTACAGATGCCCGCTTGATGTTGTACCCATTTTAATATTATATTCCTTTTTTTAAAGCAAAAATAAAAATAGTGTGGATTATTCTTCTCAATTAAAATAAACATTAAAATTAAATTTGACGTATAAAAAAATTATCAAGAATTTGAAGAAAAAAAAAAATCTGCAACCACCATGGCATCAGCTTGTGAAATTAACCCCCGATGGAGGACTAAAGCGTCCTTTCACTCTTCACTCCACCCCCTTCTCCTCAATTTTCAGCTGTAAGCTTAAACCTTACCTCTTCTTCTTCTCCCTCCAAAAAAGAAAAGGCCTCTGTAAGTAAAGAAATGGAGATTTGTGGGAGCTTTTCAGTATCAACCGTTCCTCTCTGCCATCTGCCACAAGACCCCGCATTAGAGCTTCCATTCAGAGCTGCTGCTGTTCCATTCACTTCGCTCAGAAACCAAGCAAACAACAAAAGAGGTCGTAGAATGAGTTTGTTTGCGTACTACAAAGGGTCTGGGTTTCTGTCTGCGGTGGACAGAGCGATTGAAGAAGAAGAGTACAGGAAAGCTAGAGCAGAAGTTGCCCGGAAAGGGGTCGACTTAGAAGGGTACTTGATAGAGGGCGTGTCGATTGGAGGGCACGAAACTTGCATCATCTTGCCCAGATTGAACTCAGCTTTTGACATTGGCAGGTGCCCTCCAAGAGCTGTCAATCAAGACTACCTTTTCATCACCCACGCTCACCTTGATCACATTGTAAGCTCTCTCTCCCTTCAGATTTCCCATTTTATGTGTAAATTTTGTCCATTCTTAGTTTTCAATCCACATCCATTCCTGCTTGTTGATTTTTTTTCATAAAATAATTTCTTAAGTATTTTTTTTTTTTTGGGTGTTTGTGAGTGTTGGGATTGCTTGTGAGTTGACTTATTTTTAAAGAATAGGATTGGATAGAGTTGGATTTGAATTGAAGAAAATAAAAAAAAATAAAAGAATGCAATGTCTGGCTAAAAAAAAATTTAGAAGAAAGAAGGAAGAAGAACAAGAGAAATTAATAATAAATAATAAACAATAGTATTTTCATAATTAATCCCACAAAAAAGGGTGGGAGCGAATTATCCCACAAGGATGGGATATGAAGGTGGGTCGAACTTAGTTTTTTATGTTATCCTACCCAAACAGGTGATTGGACTTAAATGTAGTCCAATCTTATCATACGCAAGGTGTCAAACCGCCCCTTAGGCTGCTTGTTGCACAACAAGTGATATTAGAGTGAGTGGTTCTGCTAGGAGGCACGAATGTCAAAGTGGAAAGGATATGAGTACTCGAGATGATAATGATGGTTGAATACAGACTATGTTAATTTGGAACACAGAGGTGAGTGCTCATGTGGATGCAAATGATTTCTCGATGTAATAGAGGAATGATTAGCCATGGATTGTGTAATGTGTGATCATGACGGTTATCTGGTGCAATGTTATGGGCTTGGAGGTGGTTAAGCTGGAAACGATATTGGAACTAGTTGAGATTTAGAGGCACCCAACATTTTAACTTCATCTTTTTTCTGTTGGTATTTGGTTATTTATCTTAGTTCCTAAGAAATGGCTCGGAGATCACGTTAAAGAAGGTTATAGAACCATAAGCATTAAGTAGTTTGTTATTGAGATTTCTATTTTTATTTTTATCTTTTTATTTGGATTCAGGGTGGTCTTCCGATGTATGTAGCTACTCGTGGGCTTTACAACTTGAAACCTCCAACGGTTTTTGTGCCTCCATGTATTAAAGAGGATGTGGAGAAGTTGTTCGAGATTCATCGATCTATGAGTCACGTTGAATTGGAACTTGATTTGGTTGCATTGGACATTGGTATGTGTTTCTTCTCTTCATAAGAGTTGCATGCATGAAATGGACTTTGCAGGTTTTACTGTAAAGTTGATTTGATTTATAAGGTTGTGTGTAGGGGAGACTTATGAATTGAGGAACGATCTTGTTGTTAGACCATTCAAAACCAACCATGTAATACCCAGTCAGGTATGCCTTCCAGTTCATTAACCAACATGTATGTTAGCTTAGGAAATTTTCTTATGGTATTTTTGTTTATATTGTCTTTGCTAGTAGGGTTATGTTTTTTACTCTATAAGAAAGAAGCTAAAAAAGCAGTACATTCATTTGAAAGGGAAGCAGATTGAAAAATTGAAGAAATCAGGTGTTGAGGTATGTGGTACGTTGGCAACTCAATTTTAAGCATGTGGTAGCCGTTATTCATTTTGACTCCAGGTCTTTGTTTGCAGATTACAGATGTTATATTGTCCCCTGAGGTGGCGTTTACTGGTGACACAACATCTGACTTCTTGCTTGATCCAAAATGCGCTGATGCTTTGAGAGCAAAAGTTCTTATTACAGAGGTATAGTGTCTTCATGAGTATGGCCCTTCTAAAGTGTATCAAAACCTCAATTAACTTATCATGTTGATTCTCAAATAGGAAAATAGAACTCCAATCATGAGCTACTTTCCACTTTATGAGTTATATCATAAACACAGAAGCAGTAATATCTTGTCTATCTTTTGTATGAGAACTTTGGATTAGTATCCTAAATATTGATGTGGAAGGAGGGAGTGAATTACGAGAAAGGTTGTTTGAGGGTGTTTTATAGAAGATATATATGACATTAGAAGAAAGCGCTTTTGGTTTCTAAATGAAGTGTGAGAAACAGTTTGATGCAAAAAGTTAATAGAAAACACAAGATGATTTGTTGATATATTGAAATTTCTTGTTGGATTTTAGGAGAAAATCTTCCTTTTTATGCAGGCAACTTTCCTAGATGAAGGGTTCAGTGTTGAACATGCCCGACAGCATGGACATACTCATTTGTTTGAGGTTAGTGAGTGCTTTTTTTTTTTTTCCTCCATTCAGTTCATGAGGCATTAAACTTATGTTAAGTAAATTTTGAGACAATGCAGATCATGGAGCACGCCCATTGGATACGGAACAAAGCAGTTTTGCTTACTCATTTCTCATCGCGTTATAAAGCTGAGGTAAAGCCTAATGCAAATGGCTTTCTTGATATGAGCATTCAAGCACCTTGCCCATTGTTGTCTGTCATTGTTTGAGCTTTGTTCGTTAAATTCTTTGGCTAGTTTCTATTGACTTTTAACAAGTTTCTTTTGCCTTGACTTTGCAGGATATTCGTGAAGCCATATCAAAGCTTCAGCCAAGGTTATCTGCCAAGGTGGTGGCTTTAACAGAAGGCTTCAGACCTAGATTCTCCTCATAATAACATATTAAGCTCAGGATACTCTCCTTGCTGGAAGTATGAAGAGTGACAAATCAGGTGATCACATTGAGTTCTGGCAGTGACCTAACCTCAAGGTCTTGAAAATCACTGCTGCAGTAGAGCAAAAATCATAGAACTGATTTAAGTGAAGAAAGCTAGATCAAGTTACTGGACTAACTTTATGCCATAGCACTTGAGAAAACACGAAGAAGAATGGAAGAGATTGTGAAGCAGGGCTTGTTTTTAGGCATACTGAGTGTTAAAAAATGCATTGATCATGAGATATAGGTGTAGTTACTGAGATTCCTTGTGACAGGGAATTGTAAAATCTGTAAATTCACGGAAAGCTCCTGTCACATTAATATTTGCTTGCTTGTAAGTTGTTTTGTGGTTCATGCGCAATTTGCAATGGGGCATGAAATTTTTCTTGCAGAAAAATTAAAATAAGGCAGCTTTTTTCAGCTCCTCAAAATCTCAATGTTCCATTAGGAATCACAGAGAAATGCCCTTTTCTTGAAAAAGAAAAACATTAGATAAATTGTACAAACTCATGCTAGTATGTTGAACACATTCAACTGTGGACTTCTGAAACCCAAAATTGTACTGTTGCATCCAAGTTCCTCCACTTGAGGATAACATTCTACTGGAAAGTTGACAAACGCGTGGATGGCTGCAGAGCTCCTACAAACATCTTGAGGATCATTATTGAAAACTTGTTCATGAGAAAAAAAAAAAAAAAAATGAAGCATTCAGCTTGCAGGCTCCTTCCACTGCAGCAAGGTGTCTTCTAATCTTAAATTTTAGAAGATGTATCTGCCAATTGTATCAACAATCGATGACTCCTGAAAGTTACCTTCCCTTTTGAAGCTCCTTAATAGGAGGATGAGCAAACATCTAGGATGGTCAAGGGGCAGCAGTGAATAACAGGGATGCATTTGTTCCTCCAAACCCAAAAGAATTTGATATTGCAGCCCTTATCTTCATCTCCTTTGAGGCAGTCAAAGGCATGAAACTACCATGGAATGCAGGATCTGGTTGGTGGAGATTCAGTGTTAATGGAGCAATCCCCTGCAAGAAGATACCAGAGAGATCTGATTGTTTTAATTATGAAACATACTAAAAATAACATTTATACTAGATTTTAGTTCTGAAACTTACAAATACTGCATGAGTTCTCTATCTCCACTCTACTCTATAACATAGAAAACAATCCATGCAATTCTTTTGTAGACTATGACAAGCACATGCACTAGAAATTATAGTCCACATGATGAAGGATAAAATGGGATGGTAGAAGTGGACAATCAATGGCAATCGTAACTAGGTGTTTCCCATACACAGTGCCACAAATTGTTTACAAGGTCGACATACATTGTATATAGCTAAAACCGTAAAGATTGCTTCCACGGCACCAGCTGCTCCAAGAAGATGACCGGTGGCACCCTGAAATAAAACTTAAATCTCGTCATTGACAAATGAGAAAATGTCATCCATATATGGATGACCGTGCTAGGCTTCATGGCAAAACAAAACTGTAAATGTATGTTGATAATTATAAAAGATGTAAAAAGATTACAGAATGAGTAGGCCGTGAACAAGCGTAATCCAGGCAAAAAGTCAGCACAAGCCAACTCAAACCAGAGGCACAAAACAGATTACATTGCAATCACCTTGACGTAAAACAAGAAATAGGCAGCCAATTTACAAGAGAGGAAGCATGAATCTATGAACTTGCTAACAACCTAATGTCCTCCCAAAGATAGAGAATTACATTCTAGCCAAGCAGCCAAAGAGACCAAAGTGAAGCAAACATTGATAAAAGGCCAATATCCTTATATTTTGAAGAAATGGAAGTAAAATGGGATAGGGAAAGAGATTTCTCCACTGTTTGAGGATGATGAAACCTCAAGGAAAGGATTTAATTTTATAACAAAACCCCCCCAAATAGCCATTAGAGATTTACTGCATAAATCTTGCTCACTTACTGTTGACTTTCTGCCTATCAATCGTCTAAATGTTCTTAAAACAAAATTCATGAAGCTCTGCTTGTTAACTAATCGGCCGTAAGATTAAGTAATGTTCTTTGATTTCACCTGTTTCCACCTGTGCTTTACAAACTGCTTTTGCAAAAAATAGGAATCGGTCTCTCCAATGCATAAATGGTTGTGAGGCGCGAAGGGGTGGGTTCAATTCCATTCTTCATGTTTAATCCAGCATAGGTTAGTATCAATTGCCAATGAAATGGTTGAAATTCAACTAGGGCCATTCACATTCTTTTCATTTTTCAAGGAATGGACGGACTTTAGTAATAAATAGGATAATGTAGACATTTGGTGAAAATATTTAAAATCATTAACTTAATTATACTTCCATGAGTAAAAGCGAAAAAGCAAGTATGATATGTTGCAGGAAATAATTATGTAGCTGACTGGAGGAATAGTTATGAAAAATTAAAAAAAAAAAAAAAAAAAAAAATCAAGAACTACCTTTGTTGAAGAAATGGCCAAAGCACCCGACTCCGCATGATCAGAAAAGAAAGATCTGATAGCATTAGCTTCTATAGCATCACCTGCAAAACAGATTATCAGATATATGAGGTTTTGTTAGTATTATGCACAGCGAATTAAGAAGAACCATTAAACTAAGCACTGCATCCGATGGAACTATCAGTGAATATTATATAATCCAAAAAAATTACCAAGAGGAGTAGAAGTTGCATGAGCATTTATATAATCAACGTGATTAGGATGAAGACCAGACTGCAAGAAGGGAAAAAAAAAAAAAAACTCAACCAGATTAGGAAACCCAAAATATTGATCCATATAATATTATCATATTTCTGAATTGTATATACATTTGGGAAGGCAATAAAGCAAAATGGTTCAGAGTAAACACATGATGTATTGCGTATATATTTGGCCAGATGGTGATAACCCAAATGTCAGATCTGAAATTTCTCCGTTCATAAAAAACAGACGGGCATGGGTTAAAGTCCTATTAGAGATTTCGTCTTTAGGAGCCTAGTTATATTGGGTAGTGGTTCTGATCATAATATTTCAATGGAAGGATTGATAAGGAACGAGGCTCAGGTTATGACTTATGATCCGTGATTCTAAAAGTCGGGTCCTTAGTTATCTTCCCTTGAGTAATACATGAAATGATCTCCAGTACACCCTATCATACCATATAGAGTACAAAGAAGACAACTTCAAAGACAAAGATGTTAGCAGACCTGTTTTATTGCTTGTGACATGGCCAAAATAGCACCTCTTCCATCCGTTTGTGGCTGGGTGATATGAAATGCATCCCCTAGAAGATGACAATAGCCTCAAAAAGAGCAATTCAAAAAAGTATAGTATTAAATATTAACATGGCACCTCTTATATCAAAAGTGATGATGACCTGACATTCCATAGCCTCGAACTTCAGCATAAACTTTTGCTCCTCGCTTTTGGGCATGCTCAAGTTCCTGCAGTCCAATGAAGAATGGCATTCATGGAGAAGCAACCATACATAGACAAGCAATGGACAAGAAGAATGGCATTCATATTATCCAAATAAAAACCCATTTGAAATTCTCAAAAAAGAGCATGTTATGACTCACCTCTAACACCATAACACCAGAACCTTCACCAATGCTGTAAATTGAGAATAGGTTAAGTGGGTAATCACAGGAAAGACTCTCGAAAATACAAGAATATGTAATTATTTACAAATAGCAAAGGTGCTTACACAAATCCATCTCGGCCACTATCAAAAGGTCGGGAAGCTTCTTGTGGAAAAGAGTTGTATTTTGTCGCCAAAGCTCTCAACCTGCACTTAAGTATAATAACAATAATAATGAAAAGGCTTTCAGAAGTGATGACACATGCTCAAAGGAAGTCTCTAAAATTGGTGCAGTATGAATAGTAAGCAATCATCCTTCGGTGTGAATCCAAAAGTTTAATTATAACACCTCTTATTTCATGACCACCCCCACACCCAAGAGTCATAAGTAGGACCAACAAGGATATTTTTGTTTTTGTTTTTGTTTTTGTTTATTTTATTTTACTTTTTTGATGCCACGATATCCTCACTTTAAGACCAACTAATCCATGCTGGACCAAGTCTCTGTTCATAACTCATGTGGCATATTAAAAAAAATTTATGTTTTATCTGAAGATATTGTTTCCTTTGGATGAGTTTCAGAGAACACTCACAAAAGCCTAGAACATGTACAGGACAACAACATCACAGCTGCTTTTGTGTCTTCATAATGCATATATAGTTCACTCAATTGCTCAATAGGCATTCAAGAAATCAAGAAGAAAAATAACTTCATGAGAGCCAGAGATGAAGTACGAAGCATTCCAAGGACAGGAAGTGTAGAAAGACAGTGAGGAACTCTAACTGGTAAATGATCATTTACCTGCAAAATCCTGCTATTGATAAAGCATCAATACTGGACTCCGTCCCACCAGCAACCATAACATCGGCATCGCCAAAATGAATCATTCTTGCAGCATCGCCAATAGAATGGGCGCCTGTAGCACAAGCTGTTACAGCAGCATGATTTGGTCCCTATATTCAAAGGTAAGACTTGGCAAGAATTCCCTATATTTCAATAGATTTTCATCAAGAGGCACCCACTAAACCTTAGATCATGTAACCATCTAGGTCAATAAAATTTAAAACCAAAAAAAGATGTTCATAACTTGTCATTTACATAATAAGGAGACGATCCTGCAACTAACGTAGAACGTGTCTTATCAGCTCATCAAATAGACAGTTCAAAGTGATTTAGCAAAGGATACTTAAATTAATTAAGAGCAATATAATGTGAATTGCCAATATATACTACAGTACCCAGTATTTGCCTAAGCCTTAAAATTGATTGTATTTATTAATCAGTATACGAAACTCCCAAAAACTTCTTGTCTGTATCTTTCACTGAGTTATCAAAATTTACATATTCATCTTTGGAAAACTTGAAAAATGTAATCTACACACCTTGAATCCATATTTTATGCTCACATGACCTGATGCCATGTTGATTAATATTCTTGGAATGAAAAATGGACTAAGCCGGCGTAGACGCTGCAAGAAAAGAACAGAGCGATCACATTATATTTCTGCCAGAGCCGTTTAGATCAAGTATATGTTTGTGACTAAGATCATAGAGCAATGAAGCATCATTTCAAGAAATTCCACTTCTGACAGAAATACATTTGTTATATGCACATAGTTTGGAAACAGCAGAAAGACCTTCTCACAAATCATTTGTGCAGCACCCAAAATGTCACTTGTGCTCCCAATGCCACCGCCAATGGAAACACCCTGGTAATTTTAGAAAATGAACAAAAATAAATAATATCTCAACTAGTTTTACAAAGCTTATTGGAGGAACCTATTACATACCGTCCTTTCCTTCTCTTCCTGCCCAATGGGACACCAGTTCGCATCACGAAGAGCTTCATCAGCAGAACACAATGCATAAGCAATAAACCTAGCAATGGATCTATGCTCCTACATGCGCAGAAAAAAATTTTTATAAAACTGAAATGTACACACATCAGCATCATAATAAAATTTAGTCTGTCCATTGCATCTTTAAAAACAGCAGGGATGATGATAGACTAACGATGATTTCACAAGCCCAAAACAACCAAGAACTCTGCAAAAACAAAAATAATAATAACAATAAAATAAAATCTGATTTTTCACAGTTTCTGCTTGATTTCCATTGGTGAATTCTCAATATGACCAAACTCTAGTTTGGGAACATATATATATTTATACCTTTGATGTGAGCCATAGCTCCTCATTAAACTCTCCGGCATTGCTCCCACAAGGCACAATAGCAGCGACTTTCGATGTCAATTGATCAAAAGCGTGCAATTGAGCTTCACTATCAAAAGTATCCATCTTGAGATCTTCAGGTGAAATTGCTCTAACTCCAGAACCACCCTCCACAAGCTTTTTCCATGTGGTTTCAACTCCACAGCCAAGCGGAGTCACTATTCCCAAACCTACAATACAATCTCAATTCAGATCATCACAGATACCTACTTGCCTAACAAAAAACTTAATCTTCCACAAAATACCCACTAAGTATTACCAGTGACAACCACTCTTCTTTGAGGAATCGCCGGGGGCGGACCAAATGATTCTGAAACACACGAAATGCATCGTCTAATTTGACAAAATGGGCGACGAAATTGAGACCAGTTCATTGACATACAACCCTAAAATTTCCGAAGTGTCCCTTGAAAATCAACAAGTTCAATTCACAATCCTAAGGAAAATCAGTTGAGCCAATGATATTTATGTGAAAAGTTGGCAACTTTGTGATTTGAAATCTTTGCAGCTTTGATTTGTCTGCTCATTAACAACCAAAATCTCACCTTTCCGCAATCTTTTTTACTCAAATGAAACTCCAGGGCTTAGGGTTTACTCAGACTGATGAGCTCCTATAACTGAGTTTTTTTGAAAAATGCATAAAATGTTGTTAAATCTGGCATTATTAATTTAACATACAAGATATAATCAGTGATTTTATCTATATATATATATATATATATGTGTGTGTGTGTGTTTGTGTTATTTATTTAACATTTCTGAATTATTTTATAATTACCATTAAAATGTTATTAACTTCATTATAATAATATATTTTATACTATATTTTGAAATACATTTAATTATATATGTTAAATATTTATTATAAGCCTGTCTTTCAATATGGGGTGGAGGTAGTTTCGATCCCAGCCCTCTTGTGAGGTAGGGAAATATCATCATCAGCTGCTTTAAACAGTTGAGGGTATTATAAGTTTGCCTAAAAGAGATATTTTAAAATGCATTTTTTTAATTAAAAAGGTCAGCTGGCAATTTAAAAACTTGGTTTTAATAAAAAAAATATAAACAAAAACTAAGAATGACCTATTTTTGATTAAAAAAAAACTATTTTCAAATTCACTCGGATTGATTTTTTGTGTTTTTTTTTTTTTGTTTTTGAATTTGACCTTCCCATCGTATATATTGCATTGACCTTAGCATATATAATTATTAAAATGTGCAAACCATTTTGCGTTTTAATTCTCTCCATTTAGTAATATTTTCCTATACTGCAAATATGAGAAATATTTAAAAGTAGCATCTAATGAATAATTCAGACAAATTTTTTTAATGGGATCTTTTTCTACTAGTAAGTAATTAATTTTATCATCAAGTTCATTCTAATTTTGTAGATCATAAATATTTAAATGAAAGGTCAACTAGTTTTGAATTAAATTATGAATATTAAGGTTATCAACTTGTTCAATTTTAGTTTCAGTTTGATATTTTTCGTAATTATCATTTTTTTTGTTACATCATCAACATGACTTAATTGATCTAATTTTTTAATAAATAAAAATTTTGTCTAATACCTCTTTATTTTTTTTTTTTTTTTTTGCGTCGATTAAAGTAGCTTTCTAGCACTTCAAAATTAATCATTAATTACCACTTAAACTTTGTATGTGACTTGAGTATCACCTTCTTTAAGAGCATTTGCAATGTGCTCCGGGTATTGAGCACTCGGGGCAGATCGAGCGCTTAATGCCCAATTAGTATTTTTTTAAATTTTTAAAATTTTTTAAACTTTGTATGTGACTCGAGTATCACCTTCCATAAGAGCAACTGCAATGCGCTCCGGGCATTGAGCACTCGAGGCAGACCAAGCGCTCAAAGCCCAATTAGTATTTTTTTAAATTTTTTTTAAAGTGAGTTGTCTGCAAGCTCATTCGCTCAGTCTGCACCGAACGTATAAACATTACAGACATTCTAAGTTTAGAACAACTCATCTAATAATATCTTCAATGAGGTGGGAATAACGCTGCACAAAGGGGCACCCATGCGACATCGATAAAAATCGAGTCATCGGTTAATTGTGCCTCAACCCTCCTAACTAAGTTTTATACCAACGTAACTCGCCATCCATCTTTGAGTAAACTGACTTTTTCAAATCATTTTTTTTTTCTTCTTCATACTTCATAGGATTCTTTTTTTTCTCAGCAAAATAAAATTAACTATATTTATATAATAAAACTATCAAATCAACAAAAATAAAAATTATCTCAAACCTAATATAAATATTAAATAAGAATAAGTTTAGAAAACATTGATAGCAACTAACCATCAATTTTAATCACGGGTCTTGCTTGACAATGTTGATATACTTAAATTTAAACACAAAATTATAAAATATGAATATAATAACCATATAAAAATGTAATTAAATTTTAGTACAAAAATTCTTCTTGGACATGAGTAGTGAAAATAACAACATTTAAATACAAATAAATATTTTTTTGACAGTTAGTTAGCCGTAAAAAGTCTAAAATTATTTTATAAAATAAAAATAACCATAATAGTTTATAATTCATGACTTAATGGGTAACAAAAAAAAATTGCAAATGAAGAGATAAATGTTTGTAAAAGTCAAAAGTTAATTAGTGAAGATAAATATGAAATAAAAATAATTAATATATCACTAATTAAATTTTAATTATCACATTAAATCATAAAAATAATTTTTGACAAAAATTAAGAGAAATGAGAGAGTAAGAATTTTATCCATTGATTCTAAATTGGCGAGCAACAGCACATAAACTGATGGTTCGTGTATTGGTGCAGCAGTTTTTGAACCAAGAGTTCTAAGCCATAGACAAAGAGAACAAAAGGGAAAAAAAAAAATCAATTTTAAAAATTTTATAAAGCAATTTTTGGCTAATTAACTTTTAATGAAAAGTTTACTTTTAGGACATTCCTAGTTCTGTCAGTAAGTAAAATGTTGAACACTTAGTCTGCACTAAACACTTAATAATTATTTTTATTTTTTATTTATTTTTTTAAAGTGAACTAACACCTGAATAATGAGCTAACGTCGCTTATCATTTAGACGCATTACTAACGCCTTTAAAAAAAATGAGAGAGCCATTAATTTTTTTTGGGTTGAATTAAAAAGTTTTTAAATAATTTTTTAAAAAAAAATAAAAATAAACATATAATTTTAAATTAAGATTTTATAAATTTTTCAGGGACTCTGGGCTGCCGTCTTGTATGAGGCCTGTCGGCCCTGTCCCAAGCCGGCACTGCCGGGCATATAAAGCCAAATTGTGATATTCCCAAAAAGCACGGAATTCCAGAAATAAAAAGAACTGATAATGTAATCAATCTTTATCACATACATATAAAAGATATAAAACCTAATCCATACATAAAAGTCTTCAGTTCATGACATATAGCACCCAAAATCCCATTAATCATCAAACAGCCAACTTAACTTAGCTATCTGAAGTTTTACTACATTTTGAACAATTCATCAGAAGCCCATGAAGCCAAGCAAAGCCACCACAGCCAAGCAAAACAACGTGGGCACTCCACTGTTCCTAACGGCGCCGGAGGGAAGAGGCCCCGCGGCCAAGTCTTCAACAGTTGCTCCGGCAGTGGTGGAGGCCACGGTGGCAATGATTGGCGTAGTAGTAGATGGAAGATGTGGAAGGACATCGATGTGAAGCTTCAGGCCATTCTTGCAGGTTTCACGGCTGCTGCTAGCGAAGAAACGAGAGCCTTCTCCATCAAGTGCCACCTTGTCCACGCCATCCGTGTACATCCTTATGGGGTTGCTAACATCGCATGACTCGAACTCTTCTTTGCTTTGCAGCTCTACCACCCTCTCCTCTTGGGCCGCCGAATATGAAAACCCTGCCACACCATTCATACATACATACATTTGAAGAGATATTAATGTTCAAGGAAAAGATAATGTATCCAATCTTACTTTATATATATATATATAATATCGTATAAACATAGACACCAAATGTCACTACACATAATATGGTTTGTATTTATATTATTAGATTAAAAAATAATATGTATTCCGGCCAAGGGTGACGGCCCTCTGCCCATTATTTTTCGGGGCTCCCATATATATATAAAATTAAAAAATAATAAAAACTTATTAAAATAATTTGAGATCCTTATTTTTGGGGTTCATAAGTAATGGCCAAGCCTTATTTTTTTATCATACTGCACTACAATCAAACATGAGATTACGATTAAAAGAAATTATATCTCATCTAATGAAATGTGTCAACTAACCTTTTAAGGTTCGTTTGGGGTGCATAATAAGATTAAATTATTTTTAAAAAATTGAATGAGATAAGAGTTTGATTGGATAATAATCAATCTTACCATTTTAGACTAGACGGGTCCATTTAATCTTAACAATTATAAGGTAAAAAATGGGTCCAGATAAATATTTTATCTTATACCATCCTAACTAAACACAAGATTAGACTAAAAATCATACAAAATGAGCAGGAATAAATATTTTATATAGCATATAATTTCAAAAAATATAAATATTAATATTTTTTTATTGGACAATGTTAAATTGACTCTTGTAGTTAATTTATTGATATGACTATAGTATTCCCAACTTTCAAATGAAAAACATAGCTGTAGCAGTCAATAATAA
>JAJIYU010010546.1:0-16020 GCA_030144865.1 Tinospora cordifolia | reverse complement strand
AAGAGATATTAATTTTTATTTGATTTTTGTGAACCTATGAAGTCATAGCCACCCCTAACATGTGCAAGTCACATGGGTGGAACACCATGATCATGTGCATCCTACCCTACCCTAAGCTCCATGGGACCTATACATTATTTGAAACCATGAAGAACGATCCCATGTGCCATGTAAATGATCAAGTATACCCACACCTATAGAAACCATGAAGAATGATTTCATGTGCCAAGATAAATGATCATGTATGCTAAGGTTACATATAAAATGTTTCATAAGTGTTTGTGTGGACACACATGTGACAAACCCAAGATAGAAGTTTAATGAGAGTGGCTCCTTTAAAGAGATATAGAAAGATTCCTTCACCTAGAAAAAAAATCAGAAAATGAAACTTGCCTCATGCTCAATGTGGAGCCAAAAAGGGAAAGAATCCAAGGAAAATAAGAAACATTCCAAAGCTTTGTTTTTGTGTGTTCATATTAGAAACTTATTTGATTTTATGAATCACAACATATTAGAATGTTTTCCAACTAATAGAGGACATCCAAGAGAGATTAGAATGTATTCTAAACCTTTAATTGTGTTCACACACATAAAAGAAACAAATAAGGTTCAAAGATTTTGCTCACACTTGGATTAGAAACCTTAGTGGTCTCACTTGCCAACCATGAGCACACTTGCCTTTCTCACCCAAACCATCCCCTTATGAGTTTGTAAACATGCCTAAACGTGATGAGCTGCCCTACATGCCCTAGATGCCCCCCTTGTGCTCATGAACACCTATAAATACCCCCTCTTGCTCATATTCATCTCATCCCAAAGTAGAGAGTTGACACTTCCCTCTTTGCTTGTCCTTGCCTTCTTCTTGGCACCTCTTCTCACTTTCTTTTCTTTTTTGTGTGAGAAGTTCTTATTTTTAGTGTTTTAAAGAGTTGTTGAAGTATTTTTATTGGTGATTAGAAGTTCTTGAAGTTCTAAAAGTGGTGGATAAGGGGAACATCTGCCAGATTCTACAAAGAAACTCGAATTAAGGTGAAGGGGATTTCTAGATTTCCTTCTTTACCACTTCAAGTCTTTAGTATATTCATGTTTGTGTTTAGATTTCAGCATGTTATATTTTAGTTTGAAGCATGTTTGATCAAGTTTTATTTTCAATTTAACATGTTTTCATATTTTAATTTATACATGATAGCATAACATGCTTAGAAACTATGCTTAGACTTATTTTTGAATTTTGAAACATGCCATGTATGTTTCTATGTTCTCTTGATTATTTAAATTCTGATATTAATTATTATAATCTTGTTTCATATTTATTTGAAATTAAATATGAGAAAGTGAAGACAACAACCACATACCATCATAGTAGTCTAAGTGATGCTATGGGTGTTCTTTGCATATACTTAGTGTATATGAGTAACATCACTAAGTGTAGATGTATTTTAATATACTTGGAATGTGGACAAGTGATCTTTATTTCCAATGGAATGTGACAAGATGAATTGTCATTCCATCCTAGAATATGAGTATTCTAATGAAGAACATCAGGGGATTAAAATCCCTTTTGGTCAAATATACAACACTAACAAGATATTGTTTGAAATGATTAATGCTTGTAAGTGATTGAAATTAGATATACTTTTGATTTGTATTAGTAAATTAGTAGTTTGATGAATGATCTACTAGGCTATGTGTTCACCCCTTCCTTTTATTTTTTAGAAATTTGAAATACATGATCAAGTTTGCTAAGGGATTAGAAACTCTATTTTTAGAAAGTTTCTATGTAAGGGCATATTGCCCAAATTTTGAATAAAGACTTCCGCTGAATTTTACTTTTTTAAATTTTAGAGTTATGTACTCCCCTTTTCATTATTTGAATTTCAAGCATTTATCCCTTTATGTTATTCAATAAATAAAGATTGAAGTTTTTCTTTTATCTCTCTTGTAATAGTCTTATTAAATTAGAATTAAATTATTTGGGTTGTGTGCTCATTGAGAAATAATAAGACTTGAGATAATAGAAAGTGATACATGTTGTGTACTTATAAATGTAACATTGGACCCAATTCGCCTTGTGGTTGAGCTTAAACCCTATTGGGGTATTACATTTTGGTACATTTTATCTCCTCCTAGATGCATCGTATATTTAGTTTGATGAGCTTCATCCATGATGACTTTCTTATTCTACCCATTTCGAGGTACACAGATCCTCTCCCCCGAGTCGTAGGGTATTTTTGGCGTCTATCCTGAAATCAGGATGCCTACCATGTTTAATACCTTCCATCAATCTAGTGAGTCACTTGTCTTGCCTCTGTTCCTCCCTGATCTATTGTATAAGGTCCGGTTGGCAAAACATGTTGTAGAGGTAGGCTTCATCTTCATTAAGGGTCACTCCTAGCCAAAAGTCCTGAACCAGTTGGTACATCTGGTCCTTTTTCTCTTCATATTTGTGGAACTTCCTACTCAAGGCATCAACCACTATGTTGGCCTTCCTTAGATGGTAGTGCAATTGGAAGTTATAATCTTTAAGAAACTCCATTCATTTTCGTTGTCTAAGGTTTAACTCCTTTTGTGTGTAGATGTAATAATTTGTATTCAATTAAATGAAATTTATCATTTATTCAGTGAAATTTGGGTGCAAAATGAAACTTGACTCATTTTAGGGCTAAATTTGGCAGGTTCCAAAACTCTCATTTAGTGTCCCTTAGGGACCCAAAACAACTTGAAATGAAGTAAGATAACATGAACCAATTGAGGGGACAAAATATCCAAAAATTATAATAATTGGTCAAGGTTAGGGTTTTCATTTGCCAAATGACCTTCAAGGGGTCCAAATTAGAAAGAATTGTCATTTTGGGTACTTCAGGAGATCAAAATAACCCGAAACAAAATGTAATGGCATGAACTAACAAAATGAATTAAATATTCAAAAATCAAAACAATTGACCAAGATTTGGATTTTCATTTGCCTAGTGACCTCAGTGGGTCTTAAATAACGAAAGTTTTTAAGGAAAAATCACCTTGGGCCAAACCATACCTTAAAATGTGCATTAGGTTCATGTGATTCTAAAACTATAGGTTATAAATCATAATTCCATGAAAATAAAGAGATATTAATTTTTATTTGATTTTTGTAAACCCATGAAGTCGTGGCCCCCCACTTGATTGTGTACACCCACACCCACTTAAGCCAAAATTGGTCCAACCATGTACATGTGTGTGTGCACACTTAAGTAACCCTACTTAGATAGTTTCTTGGAATCAAGATGAGCATCTTTAACTATTATATGGGGTCCCCTCAAATTTGATATTGTACACCCATATTTGATGTCTAAGAAATAAGAAAATGGGAAAGTATTCCTTGTGTGTTTGTGTGATGAGCAAGTAAGGAAACCAAAAAGGAAAGTTGTCACGAGCACATAGGGGACGTCCCATTTGAATTAGAATATTATTTAAACCTCTTTTGTGTTCACACATAGTTAGGAAAAAAAATTGTACTCATATCTTTTGAGTTAGAAAGCCGTAGTGGTCCCACTTGCCAACCATGAGCACACTTGCCCTCTTTATGCAAACCATCCCCTTTATGTATAGAAACTTGTCCAAATTTTTGTGAGCTTCCCAAGCTGCCCAAAGCTGCCCTAGGACATCCCATACGCTCTCATGAACATCTATATAAACCCCCCTTGCTCACTTTCATCTCATTCCAAAGTAACGAGTTGATTCCCTTTTTGTTTGTTCTTGCCCTCTTCTTGACACTTCTTCTCACCCTCTTTTCACTCTTTTGTGAGAAGTTCTTATTTCAGTATTTTAGAGAGTTGTTGAAGTAGTCTTGTTGGTGGCTTAAAGTTCTAAAAGTGGTTGATAAGGCGAACCTCTGCCGGATTCAACACAAACTCGAATTAAGGTGGAAGGGATTTCTTGAACTTCTACTTTGTTCTTTCAAACTTCTAGCATGTTCATGCTTGCTTCGATGTTAGTTTTCAGCTTGTTTTATTTTAGTTTTAGCATATTTAATCATATTTTAATTTTAGTTTAGCATGTTTTTATGTTTTAATCACTCATGAGAGCATGTCATGCTTAGAATCCATGTTTAGGATTCAATTCAACGTTTCAAGCATGCTATGCAATTTTTACATGCTTTCTTGGTTGTTTAAAATTTTGATATTTACATTTTGAATTTCTTTTATGATTATATGATTCTTAAATATAAGAAATTGAAGATAAGAATCGCGTACTGTCATAGTGACCTGTATGAGTGCTATGGGTGTTCTTAACACATGTTTGGAGTGTATGGTTGCGGGGCGCAACTAAGGGATACTTGGTATGTGACATCCAAGGGAAAGTGACAAAGAAATGTCTTTCTTCCCTAAAGAGGGGTATCTAAATTAAGAATATCAAGGGAGTAGAACTCCTTTCAGTCTTAATGTCAACTACAACCAAAAAGTCGCTTGAATCACTTAATGCATGAAAGTGTTTGAATTTGGATATGCTATTGATTTAAAATAGTAACTTAGTTGTTTAATGAATGATCCACTGGGCTATGTGTTCGTCCCTTCCTTTTATTTTTTAGGAAATTGACTTGAATCATGAAGGCCCTGAATATTAAATTATTTCTAAGTTTTGAAAGTTCTATTTTAAGGGCATGTTGCCCAAGTTTTGAATTTAAAACTTCCGCTGAATTTTATTTAAGTTTTGAGAGTTATGTACTCATGTTTTGATTTAAGAATGTAACTTTCTTTATTTCATTTGAATAAATAAAGAGTTTGAAGTATTCTTTTATCTAATGTATAACCTTATTTAATTGAAATTTAATACATTGTGATGCATCCATGAACATTTTCAATAAGTGTTTAAATAAAGGAATTGAGATGCAAGTTGTGTACTTGTAAATATAACATAGGACCCAATCTGCCTTATGGTTGAGCGTAAACCTATTTCTAGGGGGTTGGGGTGTTACAATAGATATATTTCAAACTCTTGTGATCTGAAAATAGGTCGAACCTTTCACCATAGAGATAATGTCTTCATATCTTCAAGACGAACACTATGGCTGCTAATTCTAGGTCATGAGTAGGATAATTCCTCTCATGGACCTTTAGTTGTCTTGAAGCATCAGCAATGGCTTGTTTTTTTCTGCATTAAAAATGTACTCAGTCCACTTAACGAGGGGTATAAGTGACACCAAGAGTTGGAGTGGTTAACATAGGGGTTGTAATCAATCTCTTCTTCAGTTCCTAGAATGCTTGTTCACACTCTTCATCCCATTCGAACTTAACTCCCTTTCTGGTAGACTTGGTCATAGGTCCTGTCAACTTGGAAAAATCTTGGATAAACTTTCTGTAGTAGCCAGCCAATCCCAAGAAGCTTCTAATTTCCATCACGGTCTTATGTTGCTTCTAGTTCATGATTGCTTCTACCTTTTTGGGTCTATAACAATGCCTTCTACTGATACAACATGACTCAAGAATTTGACCGTCTTCATCCAGAACTCGCACTTGCTATATTTAGCATATGGTTGATTTCTCCTGAAGGTCTCCAACACAATCCTCAGGTGTTCTAAATGTTCAGCCTCAAACTTGGAGTAGATCAGGATGTCATCCACGAATACCACCACAAACTGGTCAAGGTGTTGTCTGAACATTCGATTCATCAAATCCATGAAAGCCACCGGGGCATTGGTTAAACCAAAGGGCATAATGGTGAACTCAAAGTGTTCATATCTAGTTCTAAAGGTCGTCTTGTGGATATCCGACTCCCTGATTCTCAACTGATGATAGCCCAACCTAAGATCAATCTTGAAGAAATGAGTGGCTCATTATAATTGATCGAATAGGTCATCAATCCTAGCAAAGGATACTTATTTTTCACTGTCGTTTGGTTTAGCTTCCGATAATCGACACATAGTCTCATGGAACCATCTTTCTGTTTTACGAACAATATTAGAGCTCCCCAGGGTGATTCACTTGGCTTAATGAACTCTTCCTCCTTGAGCTCGTCTGGTTGAGCCTTTTAACTCAACCAGTTCTACTAGCGCCATTCTATACGAAGGTATGGCTATAGGATTGGTGTCAAGATAAAGTTCAATTTTGAACTTTGACTCCCTAGCTAGTGGTAGTTTGGGTAATTCGTCTGGGAACACATCTTTATACTCACTAACCACGGCTAGGTCTTGTATTCTATTTAGGTTAATTGGCTCTTCTGTAGTGAGTTCCTCGAATTCATTCGTCTGCTTTAGACAGCTCAACAAGACTAGGGTTGGACTTCTCGGTAGTTTTTGCATATCCCCATTGATTTTGAAGGTTTCCCTAGAAGGTAGGGTTATGGTTACCCGTCTCTTAAGATAATCTATCTAGGCTTGATACTGGTCTAACTAGTCCATCTTCAGGATTACATCATAGCCATAAAAAAGGTAGGGTGCATAGGTCAACTGTTAAAAGTTTGTCCCTGAACCTTAGATCACAACTACACATTCTTTTTAAAGTCACAGCGGTCCCTATTGGTGTGGACACATTCAAGGTTATAGGTAATGGTTTCGTCACAAGTTGTAACCTATCAGCTAGTTGTTCAGAGATAAAGGATTTTGAGGCACCCAAATCAAATGATAATCTTACAGCAACATTAAACAATAGAAACGTACCTTCTACTATAAAGACCTGGTGTGCCTGGGCCTAAATATTCTGGCCTAGTTTTGACCACAGCCCTAGTTTTACCTTTGATTGGCATTCTGGTTTTGAGGTCTGGCTTGAGGACAACCTCCTCCCTGAGCATTCTGTGGTTGTTGCTACTAGGGAGCCTGGGCTGGTGCAATCAGGCAGTCTCTAGAAGGATGGCCCCTCTGTTTGCATAGGTAACACAACCCCAACCTCTTTGCCTGCTCCCTAGCCTCTCCCTTATTTTACCCTTGTCTTTGTGGGGCCTTACCATTCTTGTTTTTCTTGTGGGCCCCTTGTTGGTCCTTCTCCTTCCTAGGCTGCTTATTTGTTACCCTCAACCTATGTTCTCGTTTGAGTTCTTGCTCTAAAATCAGAGCCCGTTCAACTACCTCCTTGTAGGTTCCGAGGTCCAACGCCATAAGCACCTTCCAAATCTCAATCTTAAGACCCTACGCAAACCTAATAGCCTTCATTTTCTATCCCCTGATCATATTTGGAGAGAACTTGCTAACTCTGTGAACTTCCTCTTGTACTCCATCACAGTCAAGTCTCTTTGATTGAGCTTGACAAAGTCATCCTAAAACTTTCGAAGGGTTGCTTTAGGGAAAAACTTTTTGTAGAAGTGCTCTTTGAACTCTTCCCAGTTCATTGCTTTAGTCTCAGTATTGGGGTCTAACTGCATCATTCTCCACCATCCTCAGGTTTGTCCCTTGAAATGGTATGTGGCTAGTGTCACTCGTCGTGGGTTTGTCACCTTCGGTACATTTAACATTTCTTCTATCTCTTGGTACTAGTGGTCGGCCTGGATGCAGGTCTCGATACCATCAAAAGATGGAGGGTTAAGGTTTTTTAGATCAATCAGGAGCTTCATCTGTTTCACATCCTCCTACTCGTATTGGTTCCTCTGACATTCTTGTAGTACCGGTGCTGGTGGTAGAATCGGAATAGGTTACGATACCTGCAGCTATGGTGCCACCTGAGGGATCATTTGTGGTAAAGCCCTAATTAGTTGGTCCAATACTCTCTAAGACATCCCAGTCATCATTACTTCCAGCCTGGCTTCAATTCCCATCGGTAGTCTTTGTTCTCCTTGCTAAATTTCATCCGAAGTGGTCAATTGAATAGGGTGTCTTCTTGTTTTAGCCATTTGCTATAAATCAAGTAGATCATCAGTATTTGACAGACGTTCGTACTATAATGACTCTAGGTTCATGTTTCTAGGTTCTCGATTCATTCAGTGGCCTAAAGGTTTTTCTTCTAGGTTCTTTTCATGCATGGGTACAGGATTTGGTTCAAAGCAAGTAAACATTATAGCATGCTCTTCAAACAATCATACAATCAAGCTAGCACAAGAAAGTTCCAAGCTTCCACCTAAGCTTCCAGGTTCAACTGCCTCATCCCACTGTACCCCTTCAGCTTAGGTTTTCACCCACAATAGAGCCGCATCCAAACAATTTTGCGAATTACTTGATAACTATGGTTCCCGAGCCCACTATACCCAACTACCCCATCCCAGTGAGCATAGAGAAACTCGTTTCTCCATAGCTAATGATCATTCACCATACATGGCCCATCATTCTCCGAGTTCAGGCTTCGTCCATACCCTCGAATTCTTATGCATCTCATACTACATAGAAACTGAAAGGTATAGAAGCTTTCCAGTCTCGTGTCCTGATCAAACAATTTTCTGTTTTCACACAATGTTTGTTTCTAGTCATGTCCTAGAGATTTATGCTTTTGATCTACTGTGCCACTCATGGCTCCACCTGTTTCTATCTAAGGTCTATTATCTGGACCTATGGTTTGATCTGGTAGACTCACAACCTCTGTCTAGTCAGGACACCACCTTTGGCATCTTCAAATTTCTTGCCTTAGTTTTCCAACCTTCTAATTTTCTTCTATAGAAAGTAGAGGTGTTCTTCAACTCAGACTATTCGTACAAGTTGTTAGGACAACCTCCAGATCGGACAACAAGACCAAAGTCTACTTAGCAACCGTGCTTTCTAGGGCAAGATAACCCACCTCCCGTTCCATGTTTAACTTTACTTGGGACAAATCTTACCCATTATCAGCTCAACTTGTGGTCTTTGTATCCAAACAAAACGTTTCAAAAATATTTATTTTCTTTTTGAAAACACTTTCTAAAAATGTTTTTCAATTTTAAAATAGAAGGTAGGGCAATCAAAATTTCAATTCAACTAATACTCAATTAGAGTTTCTAATTCTTATCAATCAACTAATGATTGACTTTCTAATTCTAGCCCAATGCACCTAAAGCCTAGGCTCTGATACCACCTTAGGTATCGGAGGAAACTTTCAAAATTTTAGCCCAACAACTAATGTCTAAGCTCTGATACCACCTTTGTAACACCTTAACCCCTGTTGATTTCACTATGAGTGTTTAGACTTAACCACCGTTACAACAATTGTTGAAACAGTGGACTTAACCACAAGGTAGGTCGGGTCTGGTGTTACTTTACAAGCGCCGCACATTTGACTTTCTATTCCATATATCCCATCCCTTAATATAAAAACTAAACAAGCCCACATAATAAGAGATAAAAGAAAATTCTAATCCTTATTAATTTATAAAGAGAAAAGTACATAACTTTTAACTAAAAACAATTACAGCGGAATTCATAACAAAATTGGGCAATCATGTTCTACATAGAAATTTTCAAATAAATTCAAAAGAGATGCCCCAAGTCCTTGCATATTTAATTTTTTGAAAAATGTTAAAGAAAGAGTGGGCACTAAGCTTAATGGATCTTAAACAACCATTTTCACATTCAAATCACTAACCCATTCATAATTCAAACACTTTAAAAAATTAGGCGTTTCAAGCATCAAGATTGTATAAAGTTGTAACTTAAACCAAAGGAGTTTTTCAACCCTTGATGTTTTCAACTAAGTAACTCCTTAGAGTGAAATATAACATTTCTTAGCCATTTTCATTGGGCTTTGGAATTAAGGACTCTAACCCACCAACCAATCACTTAGGTATTATAAACATTATGAACTAATCATAAGAAGAAAACACCCCTAGCAACTATGTGTCTACTATGATGGTATGTTGTTTGTACTACCATCTTCTCATCTTAAGTCCCACATTCATGAAATATAAATTAAATTTCAGAATATAAGAACAAGCTGAAAATAAATTTTAGAATTTAAATAAATTGCAAAACAATTTACTCGCCATTTAATATCATGCACCAAACCTTAGAATAACTCCTAAACATGATACTAACATGAAATAAACATCATAAATGCATGATCTTGAACATTCATCAAAACTGAAACATACCCAAATACTGAAAAATAGAAGTGAAAACTTGCCTCATGATTTTCAAAAAAACACAAAAACGTCACACAAGAAAGAACATGCTAATGGCTCAAATATGAAAAGAGTGTTCAAGAAAGCAACTTCGACCTTAGATGAGATGTCTTCCCCAAATTCCAGCAGAGGTTCCCGTTGCTTTGGCACTTTCAAATCTTAGCAAAACAACTCTCTACTAATCACTAAATGCTGGAACTAAAAGTCTCTCACCTTTGCACCAAAGAAAATTAAAAGAAAAGAAGAAGAAGAAGAAGCTTGAGAGCACTATTGTGAGGAATCTCTCTTATTCTTGGAATGAGGGTTTGTGGGCAACATAGGGGGGTATTTATAGTTTTTTTTCCAAGGCCAAGGGGGATGTCCTAGGGTAGCTTGGGCAGGATGGGCAGCTTTTCACTTTTGAGCAAGTTTCCAAACACTAAAAGACAGACATGGTAAGTGTGCACAAGAATCACTAAACTTGCCAATTTTCTTATGAGCTATGATTTGATTCTCTATCAAATTTCTTAATTAATATCAAAGAATATTTTCAGACTTAGAATAATGCTAATATCAATTGGGACGTCATCTGGTGAGCATAGCAAGTTTCTAGTCTAGTTTGGCAAGTACATGTAAGAAAAAATCTTTCCTTTGTCCATTTCCTTTGTTTGGCATCACTCTTAGTGTATAATGGAAATCTTTCTTCTTTTGACGTTAAGCATGGGGAGTATGTTATCAATCTTGAGGGGACACCATAACATAGTCTAATATTCATATCTAAGCTTAAAGAAACTCTCCAATTTGGTCTAAACCCAAGGGCGGCATCCCATATGTGAGGATCACTCAATTTAGGTGCCAAAATGAGAGAGGAAAGTTTTTCATTTTTGCTTCTCTCTTGTGAGTGTGGGATAGCTAGGGTTTTATGAGCATCAATTCAGATTTCAAACCTTTCTAATTAGGTTAATTCACATGTGTGCACACACACATGTGCATGGATCGACCAGTTTTGCTTAGGTGAGGCATAGAGCACATGATCACTAGCTTGGTGCATGGAATCAATCTTCATAAATTTCTAAATCTTGGATGGGATGTCCCATATGGGTGGTGTACTGAATCACTTGTGTGGTACATTGGATCATGATTTATGCAATCAAATAAGGAAAGATGTTCCATGGTGGTTGAGGAGGGTGGGTTGCACCTGATCATGGTGTTCCACCCATATGACTTGCACGTGCTTTGGGTGGCCATACCTTCATGGGTTCAAATGAATTTAATTAAATTTAATATCTCCCTAACCACTAGGAATTTGGGTGTATAATCTATAGTTTTGGAACCACATGATCAAGACACAAATCTTAAGGTATAGTTTGGCCCAAGGCATTTTTCCTTAGAAATCTTCCTTATTTAGAGCCCACTGAAGGTACTTAATCCAAATCTTGGCCAATTGTCCCAATTTTTTGGATATGTCATCTATCTTGTTAGTTTATGCCATCCCATGAAATTTCGGGTCATTCCAAATCCTTGAAGTACCCTAAATTCTATTTCTTTCCTAATTTAAACCCCCTAAAGGTGTATTGGCAAAATAAGAGCCCTAATCTTGACCGATTGAGCTAATTTTCGGATATGTGTTCAATTGGCTAGTCAAGTCACTTTGCTTATTTCAGGTGATTTTGGACTCTTAAAGGTCATTAAATGAGAGTTTTAGAACCTACCCAATTTAGCCCTGAACGAGCTCAGTTTCATTTCGCACCCAAATCATACTGAATAGACCTTGAATTTCATTTCATTCGATATGGAGTTTTCAAGGTATTACAACCTTCATTTGTCCATTTCTTTTGTTTGGCATCACTTTTAGTGCATGATGGAAATCTTTCTTCTTTGGACATTGAGCATGGAGAGTATGCTATCAATCTTGAGAAGACACCATAACATAGTCTAATATTCATATCTAAGCTTAAGAAAACTCTCCAAATTGGTTTAAACCCAAGGGTGGCGTCCCATATGTAAGAATCACTCAATTTAGGCGCCAAAATGGGAGAAAAAAGTTTTCATTTTTTATTTTCTCTTGTGAGTGTGGGACAGCTAGGGTTCTATGAGCATCAATTCAGATTTTAAGCACTTCTAATTAGGCTAATTCACACGTGTGCACACACACACGTGCATGGATGGACCGATTTTGCTTAGGTGGGGCATTGAGCACATGATCACTAGCTTGGTGCATAGAATCAATCATCATGGATTTCTAAATCCTAGGTGAGATGTCTCATATGGGTGGTGTACTGAATTACTTGTGTGGTACATTGGATCATGATTTATATAATCAAATAAGGGAAGATGTCCCATGGTGTTTGAGTAGGGTGGGGTGCACCCAATCATGGTGTTCCACCCATGTGACTTGTGCATGCTTTGGGTGGTCATGCCTTCATGGGTTCACATGAATTTAAGAAAATTTAATATCTCTCTAGCTACTAGGAACTTAGGTATATAACCTATAGTTTTGTAACCACATGATCAAGACACAAATTTTAAGGCATAGTTTGGCTTAAGGTGTTTTTTCTTAGAAACCTTCCTTATTTAGAGCCCACTGAAGGTAATTTACCTAAATCTTGGCTAATTGTCCCAATTTTTTGGATATGTCGTGTGTCTTGTTAGTTATGCCATCCCATGGAATTTCGAGTCATTCCAAATCCTTGAAGTACCCTAAATTTCATTTCTTTCTTAATTTAAACCCCCTGAAGGTGTTTTGGCAAAATAAGAGCCCTAATCTTGACCAATTAAGCTAATTTTCGGATATGTTGTTCAATTGGCCGGTTCAAGTCACTTTGCTTCATTTTAGGTGATTTTGGATTCTCAAAGGTCACTAAATGAGAGTTTCAGAACCTACCAAATTTAGCCATGAATGAGCTCAGTTTCATTTCACCCAAATTATACTGAATAAACCTTGAATTTCATTTCATTTGGTATGGAGTTTTTAGGGTATTACATAACATGTGTTATTTGTAGCTACACTAGTTTGCTACAATTGTAATACAAGTTATACATTATTAAATCAAAATATTAGAGAGAGTAGGAAATTAATTAATTGAGTTGGATTGAATTTGAGCTAAACCTCATATATCCAAATTAATTTCATTAAGAAATTGAAATCCGTACAAACCAAACTGCCTTTCAACTCAAATTTGCCCAGCCTAATCAATATTAGTCTGAGTTAGATTAGATTGGATTGATTATTTGGATTTTCAATCTTCAATGTGTTCATAACTATACAAGTAAATTTTGCACATAATTTCTAAACTTATGTATATACATTAAGCTTGTAAGATTTAAATTTCGAATTCAATCATATCAATGTATAAATTTGACAATCATTTTAGATTAACCATGAATATCAAGTTCCTTTAAACAAAACCACATTCATCTGCCGCTACATAAATCATAATATATCTAACAAAGATTTGTAAGAGTCATTAATAAAGTTTCAAGATAATTTAAAATAGTGTGAAGTTGTTAATACTGTGAAAGATTGATGAGTTTAAGCTTTAATCTCTATATAAAATGAGAGGAAAGAAGACTTTTAAAGCTATGAATTAGTTAGGTTTGGGTTGGGTTAAGTTGGCTAGGATTTTAGGCTCCTAATCCATGACCCACCCAAAATAATTGAGGTTAAGGTTTTTTTTTATTTAACCCAAAACTAATGCATAAAGAACCGAACCCAATTCATTGGGTTTGATTCAGTTTAATTGGGTTGGTGGAGGTAGTTGAGAATAGGCCAAAATATATTTTATATCCCCACTTAGGCAAGTTTATGACAATTCAGCGATATGTAAGCACCAAGCTGTAAAAGACTTGCCTAATTGAAAAAAAAAAAACCAAAATAAAGAAAACGAAAACCTTCAAGTAGGTGTTGCATTTTGAATAGGTGACATTTACTTTTTTAATTTTTTTTGTTTAGTTTTAACTAAGTAGGTATTAGCTTTTAAATGAGCAATACTTCTATTTTTCTTTTTGTTTAATTTGCGTCAAGTTTACAACTAATATATATTGATGGTCACCATGGGCTATTAGTGGGGTATTTTTTGTCAAACCAATTTCACTGTGCCTCAAATAGTGTCCCTCGACTATTCAAAGTGCCTGGAACCTATGCTAGACCCAAGATAATTTTTGACCCCCATCAAAATTGTAGTTCTTTTAAACCTATTGCTTATAATATAAGCTATTTACGATCACCATAGGTTATTCGCATGGTGATTTTTCGTCAAATCACTTCCAGCACATCTCAAACAATACTTCTCAATTGTCTAAGGCATCTAAATCATGTACTAAACTCCAAATTATCGTTTGACCTCCTCACTAAACTCGTAGTTTTTTTTTAAAAAAAAATATCATGCCTTTTTTGGTCTTTTTTTTTTCAAACCTGGTGGGAGTCAAACATTATTCTACCAGGGTTCAAACACCTTAAACAGTTGAGGAGCACCATTTGGGACATGCTAGAAGTGGCGTCGGGGGGGGGGGGGGGCTCCTTTGGGATGCGCTCAAAGTGTTTTGACAAAAAATCAACCAGCAGATAGTCCATGGTGACTGTCAATATATACGCACTATGAACTTAGCCCAAATTGAATAAAAAAAATAGAAGTAGGTGTTGCCCATTCAAAAAGTGGCACCTACTTGAAATAAGAAGTCGGTGCCACCCCTTGATACAAGAAGCGACAACCACTTAGCTAAATTTGAACAAAAAAGTTGGTATTGCCCATTCGAAAGGTCACACCTACATTATAACACCCTACCTTCCCCCAAATTCCTTTACGTGGACCACACCACTCAACCAAGAAGTGGGCTAACGTTACTTGATTTCTTTCTTTCTTTCTTTTCGAGTCCCAACTCTATCAGAGTTCTTGAGTAATGTTAACTCATGCACATATTTCATAAAAGTAAAGCATTGAGAAACCTTTAGATAGAACAATTTAATATCATGAATTGATTTAAAATTCAAAAGGTACATAGCCTTTATATTTATTACAGCGGAAATAACTTCAAAAATTTAATTAAAGTAAATTGGGCCAACATACCTACAATTAAACAGAATCTCTAAGGAAGTAGTCTAAGTAACATCCAAGCAACCTCTAATTTATCAATTTCTTAAAATATTAGAAAAGGAGGGGTGAGCTCAAGAGCCCAATGGATCATTCAAAATATTTAAGTTATTATTTCAACAAATAAGACATACATGCTAAATACTTTCAAATATTGCATGATTCAAACATTTCATTCTTCAACTGTTGTTTAGACCGGATGGGATTAACCTTAGTGTTCTTTCACATCAAAAGAGAGGAAAGACAATTTTATGTCAGTTTCCAATAGATTTAGGTTCTTACTCGCTATCCAAGAATTAGGGTCTTACCCGTTTTTCCGTTCAATTAAGCTAGGGACGACCCCATTGTTCCATTCTTAATAACACCTATATTAATCTCCCTTGGGACGCTATGCCGGTACGTGGTTACAATCTTTATTAATATTTTGTTAAGTATAAGACATAAAAATCATACATAAGTATAAACATGGATTAAGCATGGTAAATCATAGCATGGAACATATCATCACATATCATGCATCTTTATTTATATAAGTCTAAGCATGCATATTCTACATAACATGTACAATGGTAGAGCATAAATATTCAAAACATAACATACATGTAAGTGATGCAGATTATGAAGTTGACAAAGATGACATGAGCAAATTAATTAATGGTAATGTAATTCATCATATGGACCAAGATAATACTTTGCATATTCCAAGTGGACCAATTATAAGGGCTTATGCCAAAAGACTTAAAGAAATATTCCTTAGGCTAATTCAAGACATTTAGGCCAAAAAAGGTGTTTATGTGGGCTTGGATAAATCAAAAGAAGCTATGAGTATTATTGTAACACCCCAACCCCCGTATCATTAAGCATTGGATGCATCCACCATTTTTCTTGACAGTGGACTAAACCAAACGGCGGGCCGGGCCGGTGTTACATTACAAGCGACGCACACTTGACTTTCTATTTCAGT
>JAJIYU010010545.1:0-15978 GCA_030144865.1 Tinospora cordifolia | reverse complement strand
ATTTGTTTAATTTTCACTATAACTCTAATTTATTTTATTTTTCATGTGTTATCCCACAATTTGCACTCAAAAGAATTTTAAAATTAATTTATTTGATTATTTGACAAAATTTTGGGGTATTACAAAGCGCCTCAAAATTAAAATCAAGCGCAGAATCATAACAAGCCATAGAACTAGTAGGCACGGACTGATCGTGCTAGGGATGAGCAGAGGGAGCAGGCAACGAGGTAAAGGTCGTGTTTCTTATGCCGCCAGAGGGGACATATTGCCAAGAACTTTCCTAATAGAGCTCTAGGTCCTCCTTAGCAACAACAAGTGAGTGGACAAGATGGACGTCCACAGCAGAGGCAACAACCACAACCCCAACCACAACAGAATCAGGGGCAGAACCAAAATCAAGGCCGAGGATAGAACTATGCCCGACTCTATGCTACTAATGCCCAGGTTGATTATGCACCAGTAGTGGAAGGTACTTTCTTTTTGTTCAATTGTAGTACCCCACAAATTTTGTAGAGTTTTGATCAATTTAAATAAAAATAATTCAAGCACAATAAACCTTAGAAAATCTATGAAAACATGGTTTAGAAGACGTTTAATCAATTATCAAAAGAATCTGTAGACCGGAGCAAAGTACGAAATTTTGCATTATAACCGTCCTTTGGTTATCGCGGTAATTCATAGAATTGCCACGGTAATTCGATTGAAACCTAAAAAAAAAATCAAAATCACAATGTTCTGCTTACTACTGTCATTCGTGTGATTACCTTGATAATTTGACTAAAACGTAAAAAAGTAGGGTTTTGCTTACCGCGATAATCCTTCGAGTTACCACGGTAATATATGAATTATATATGTATGAACAATGCACCGACAAATCCTAATCGTCATTTTAACCCTACAGTCGCACACCAACTCCCAAGAACTGATACTAGTTGCTAATAATCAAATTTTCTTCCCTTCCTTACCATATTTATTGATTGTTATTCATTCAAACCCCTCTCTAGTAGTTTGTGAGCCTAGGTCCATGAAGAACAAGTTCTACCAAGAAGAAAATTTGTGAAGGTGTTGTTCCAAACATCTTGTACTGAGGTAAAAATCACAAAATCCACTTGAAATCTTGAGTTTTTAACATTGTAAATCATTTTCCTAAGTGTAAACACGTTTTTCTTTGAAGCCTAAATGATTTGACGGTTGAAAGACCTTGTTTTGGTGAGAAACGAAGAGGAAACGTAAAGAGCCCTAAGGTATGAAGACTTATTTTAGTTTGATGTGTGTTTTAAGCTTAATGTGCATGTATTTGAGTATTAAACACATGGGAAAAACACAAGCAAGACAATGCACACTAAAGCGTTGCATGCACAACCCCTAGTTACCGCGGTAACTGACCGCAGTAACACATGTCCTCAATTTTAACTACCGCGGTATTGCTTCGCATTACCGCGGTAACTTGAGGTGCGTCCCATTTTTTCGTTCGTTTTTCATTCTGACCTTGTGTACACTATGGGGTACCTATGTAGGGACATGAATCCACGTTTTTTGAACATGTTATGAATGTTTTAGACTCACATTATCTAAATATTTAAAACCTTATAGATTGAAGATCTAAAATACGTGTGGCGAGGAGCAAAAGCACAAGTGAAGGAAATACCAACATGAAAGTAATTGCCTTGCTCCTTAAAATTATTTGAATTTTAATACTAAATATGTAGTGTGATCACTTTTCTTGAATGCTCAGATGCATGCTAAGATGTTGTTTATATGATTTATGAATAACATAAATGCATGAATGCTAGAATAACATAAGTTATATGTCCATGTTCAGTGTTTACAATGTTTTATCACATGAGATGATTATTGTGTTATTTATGTCTTAATGAGATAACCAAAATGATTACACTATTGGATAATGATGCGTTACGCACAATGAATTGATAATCATGCTTGTTATGAAATGTTTGCTGATACACATGTAAAGATAAATTAAGAATTAAACCACGTACCATCGCAATGGTCCATCGGGGATCACTATGGGTGTTCTCGCAATAAAGAACGATGGGTTTGCTCCTAGTTCCTGATGATAAGACTATGGGTGTAACCCTAGTTCTTTGATGATGGAGCGATAGGTGTGACCCTAGTTCCCAGGTTGGGTGATGGGTGTGCCCTTATTCCATTAGAATCTGACACATAGTGCATTTTTCTCGCCTTTTTCAACATGATGATGAGAGAACACCGGGTTTAGACCCTTTGGTCTAATTAACGACTATTGATAACCAAATGTTTGAAATGCCTAATGTATGCTAAGTGTTTGCATGTTTTATGTTTGGTTTAGATAATACTATTAATGTACTGTGCATGATCCACTAGGCTTTTGAGCTCGCCCCACATCTTCATTTCAAGTTACCCTTGAGGCGATTTGTGTTGATAGTACTACAAAGTATTATAGGAGCTGCAAACCTCGCTGTTGATATTGTTATCAGAGTTCTTTTGTTAGGTAGTTAGTTTAGACTGGGCGTATGGCCCTCCAGACTAGTTTTAAATTATGAATTTGTCATTATGGTTTAGACTTCGGCCACATAGGCCATGTTCAGATATTTTGGTTGGAAACCTATTCCACGATTATTTAAATTCAAATGTAGAAGTTAATGATTTAACTATTGATGATCACTGCATGCTTTCCATGTGCTACTCCTTGGTAAGTCCAAGAGTTTGATTATTTATGTATATGAGTTCTATTATGTCCAGTTATTATTTAATGAGAATTGAATGTGAGAAAAGTAATGTCCCAATTTTCGATAGATGATATATATGCCGACATTTAATGACGCGTCTCTCATGCATGACAGACATGACAGAAACAAAGGACCGAGAACTGGGGTGTTACATTAATGTTGCTGTGAAAGTCTTGTTTGACTCTGATGCTACCCGATCTTTCATTTCTAAATGTTTGGTAGATTGATTACAATTGGAGATAAACCCATTGTATGCAACATTACTTGTAGCCACACTCATAGGAGCCACTGTGAACTCTATGAGATATTGTAAATGTAACCTTAGATTTAAGGATAAGCTGATTTCATCTAATCTAAGTTTACTTCCTTTTAATGGATATGATGTTATATTGCGTACGGATTGGCTAACCTTATATCAAGCCAAGATAGACTGTCAGAACCCAAGGATGACTGTGACGTTGCCTTCTGAAGACGTGTTTAGGATAAATGAGGATATGCAAAGATTACCGAGGAGTCCTATGGCAGCTATGCTGCACTGTTTATGTCACACCCCAATCTTATCAATGTTGTATTAGTCTCAGTTATAGGGATCAACAAATACACTCAAAGATTAAGGTAAACAACTTGATATCACTACAGTTTCATCGTATTCTTTATTAATAATATTAATTCCTAACATCAATACATAGTTATGGTTTATCTTAACTTGAAATTACAACCCATAGACACACACACACACACACACACACATATAGCAGGACATACTATAACTTATTGAGTTTTATTTACAAATATACATTATTCGATTTCTTTTCCTTTAGTTCCACCTCTTCTTTTATTACTTGCCTTGTCATTTATAATTTCGTAAAAAATAAAGAAAATGAATGAGCGTAACACCAAGTGGGTCCCAAAGTGGGTTTTCTGAAGTATCTCCTCTGTTGATAATAATTGCACAAAGAACACACGATTAATACATGATAGCAAGATAATACAAAGAATTATGCAATCACAAATAACATCGACTACATTTAGCTATCCAGCAAGGGTCAGTCTCACCCACAATTCATTCACTAGTGAGTAAAAATGTGTGCATAAATCTAAATTCAAAAATTTAGAAGATAAAGATATGAAAAACAAACCATAAGTTCCTCCCCACCTTAATACCTTAACTCCTTTTGCATTTTCAAGCATGTGACACAACTTCTAGCTCTTAAGAAAAATGAAGAAAACTGATATAAACTTGACTATCACTGTAGCCTATTTATAGGTAAAAATTTAGTTTGAAATATCCATAGTGTCTAGTAAAGAAACTTTATTTACTTTTTTTGTCCTTTTCCTATAATATCCCTCAAGATTTTATTTATTTATTTAATACGACAATTTGTTGAAGTGAATTCTCCAAAGAGAAAATGGATTATGGGAGTGTGTGACTTGAACTATTGATTGACCCCTTTATATTTATTTTATTTCTTCAAAATATCCCTAAAAATATCATAAATGATGATTGTACCCTCTTTTACCTTTTTGCCCTAGTGAATCACTAAAATGTCATTTTATCTTAAAATATGTTACAATCCTTCCTCCTTAAAAGATTTCATCCTCAAAATTTTATTAAGCAAGAATCATAATGCATATTAAGCATACCTACAAAAGGCTCCTCGTCAAAGTCTTCAAAGTATTGCATCCAACGATTATCAGGTTTTGTTTCGTTATGCTCTGAGGAAATAAGGGGTTGCCATGCCACACTATAGGCAACTGGACATGGGTTTTGCAGGTTGGCTACCGTTAGATTGTAATGATAGTCTTGCATAAAGCCTTCAAGATGTGGTTAAGATTCCTGATGATTGGAATCTCGGGTTGCAGAAAAGTCTCTAGCAATGGATGGAGGATAGGTTTTGGTGGGATTGGAGGTGGTTTCATTAATGGTTCAATTTTTGGATTGTCAAAGGGTTCAAGTGGAAAGGTTGAGAATAGTTCAATTGTGTTAGTTTGATAATAATAGGTAAAATAGGGTTCTGCCAAATTTTCTGATAGTGGTCAGTTCAAGTGTTGATTATCATGAAGTTGTTCTGGAAGTGGGGGCAATTGGTAATCATCATTTGGCTTCCTGTCGTCGTTTCCACTCAGATCCATTTGCAAAAATAAGCAGGTAGATATACAATTTTTTTTTGTTGTTCGCATAGTGCAATATATTTTAAAATATAGTAATTATTACAATATGCTTACAATTTATTATTAATTGTTAAACAATTTTGGATATTTCTATATCACTTTTTAATTCTCAAGTTGCTTCTTCAATGCCATGATGCTTTTATAATAACTTGACTAATGAAATACTTTTATTTCATAATTATTGTGTCTTTGAATCTAGTATTTGTATTGGATGTTCTTGATATTTGTTCCCTTCTTCTATTCGAATGTCTGTCCAAGGAATGATTTGGGAAGGATTATAATGATATTTTTTTTAACATTGAAACATGAAAAATATTGTGGATTCTATCCATAGTCACTGGCAACTTTAGTTGATAAGCTACAGCTTCGATTCTTTGTTCGACCTCAAAAGGACCAATATATCTTGGTGATAATTTTCCTTTAGTATTAAATCGACGAACTCCTCTTATTGTTTGCACCTTAAGAAATAGAAAATCACCAACTTGAAGTTCCAATGGTTGTCTACTATTGTCAGCATAGCTATATTGGCGACTTTGAGCAATTTAAAGTTTGTCCCTAATTTGTTGTATCTTTTCAGTTGTTTCTTTTATCATTTCTGGTCCAATCTCGAACCTATCTGACATTTCCATCCAGCATACTGGCGATCTGCAAGGTCTTCCATACATTGCTTCAAATGGTGCCAATTTAATACTTGCTTGAAAACTGTTGTTATGAGCAAATTCTGCAAGGTATAGGTATTTTGTCCAACCATCATGATAATCCAAAACTTAGGCTCGTAGCCTATCTTCAAGAATTTGTATTAATTGTTCAGTTTGACCATCTGTTTGTGGATGATATGTTGTACTCATAGTGATTTTTGAGCCCATTTTGTGCTGAAAGCTTTGCCAAAATCGTGAGGTGAATTGAGGGTCTCGATCACAAACAATGGTTCATGGAATTCCATGTAGCTTTATGATTTCTCTTTCGTATGTTTCTACTAACTTTGTTAGAGTATCAGTTGCCTTAATAGGCAAGAATCTAGCCATTTTTGTGAGTCTATCTATTATGACCCATACTGTATCTTGACCCTTCACATTGTGAGGCAATGTAGAGACAAAATCCATTGCTATATTATCCCACTTCCATTCCCCTACTAGTAAGGGTTGTAATAATCCTGATGGTTTTCGATGTTTTGCCTTGACCTGCTTAATAGGGAAGCATTTTGCTACATAATTAGCAACTTCCTTAAGCATTCCACTAAACCAAAATTGTCGTTTGAGATCTTGGTACATTTTGTCTCCTCCTAGATGTATGGCAAATTTAGAGCGATGGAATTCATCAAGTATTTCCTTTCTCAACTCCTTATTATTTGGAACATATATTTTCTTCTTGTATAAAACAGTTCCATCAGGTGCAAGTGTCCAATATCACAAACCGTGTAGTTGGAATAGTAACATTTTCTTTTCTTTTAGTTATGGATCTACTTCTTGTAATGATTTTAACTATTGTACTAAATCCAATTGGACACTTAAACTTCGTAACTTGATTCGTGATGGCTCTGCTTCCATTTACAAATTGAATTGATCGACTTCTAAGATCATTTGCCATTGTGAGAGTACAAGAGCTTGTACTAATGTGTGTGTCTTTCTACTACGTGCATCTGCCACCACATTCACTTTTCTCGGGTGGTATTGAATAGTAAAATTTTAATCTTTTAAACATTCCACCCAACACCTCTGTCAGAGATTGAGATCTCTTTGTGTGTAAATATACTTCAGACATTGATGATCATAGTAAACTTCGAATTTTTCCCCATATGGATAATGTCACCATAATTTTAAAGCGAAAACAACTGCATCTAATTATAAATCATGTGTGGGGTAATTTCTTTCATGAGTTTTCAGCCTTCGAGACCCATATGTAATGACGTGACCTTCCTACGTTAGAACAACACATAGTCCGAGTTGAGATGCGTCTGTGTATAGAGTGTACCCTTTACCATTTACTGGAGTTTGTAAGATAGGTGCACATGTTAGTCTCTACTTAGGCTCTTGAAAAGAAACTTCGCAATCTTGACTCCATATGAATGGAATTCCTTGCCTTGTTAGCTGAGTTATTGGCCTTGCTAATAAATTTTTTGTAATATCCAACCAACCCTAAAAAACTTTGAATTTCAATGATGTTGGTAGGTCATTTCCAGTTTATAACTGCATCTACTTTATCTTGATCAACTGCGATGCCTTTTTTCTGTAATGACATGTCCCAAGAATTTTACTTGTGAAACCCAAAACTCGCATTTGCTATAGTTAGCATAAAGTTTGTGATTTTTTTAAGGTTTCCAGCACAATTCGTCAATGCAAGTTACGTTCTTACTTTGAGGGTGAGTAGATGAGAATATCATCAACAAATACTACCACAAAGTGATCCGCGTATGGCCTGAACACTCGATGCATAAGGTCCTTAAATGCGACTAGTGCATTGGTTAGACCAAATGGCATTACTGTAGATTCATAATGTTCATATCAAGCATGAAAGGTTGTTTTGTGGATGTCTTCTTCCCTGATTCTTAGCTGGTGATAGCTTAAGCGCGGATCTATTTTTGAGAAATACCTTGCTCCATGTAGTTGATCAAAGGGATCATCAATTCGAGGTAACGGGCATTATTTTTTATGATAACTTTGTTGAGCTTTCGATAATCCACACACATTCTAAGTGGCCCATCTTTCTTTTTGACAAAAAAAATAAGGGCTCCCAATAGTGATGTATTTTTTCTAATGAACCTTTTTTGTTCTAATTCCCTAGGTTGTTTATCTAACTCTACTAACTCTATGTGAGCCATTTGGTGAGGTGATATGGATATTGGTTCTGCTCTTAATACTAACTTAATTTCAAATTCAAACTCTCGAATGGGTCGTAATCTCAGAAGATCATAAAAAAAGACATTGGAAATTCACACACTATTGGTACCTCATTTTTGTGAACTCCTGGTACAAAATCTTTTTTGCCATTATCTATGAATTCCTCAATTTTGTTACCCTTAAACTGCATTTTTAAAGTTGTTTCTACTGACTTGGAAAAATGAAAGCTTGATCCTTGAATTTTGAGAATGGTTTGGTTTGGAATGGTGACATATATTCGTTTCTTTTCACAATCTATCCTTTAATTGGGTTCGCCAATCGATTCGTAGTATTACATCAAACTCCTCAATGTTTAAAACTAAGGGCTTTATAATAAAAGGTTCATCGCTCATTCTAAGCTCACAATTAGAGCAAAGTTGTGTGATTTCTACGCTTGTCCCCATTGGTGTGGCTACTGACATTCTAGGGTTTAATGGTTCAACCTCTAATTCTAGATGTTGTACAATTGAAGGACTTATGAATGTGTGGGTGGACCTAGTATCGAATAGCACACGCACCCTTGAGTTAAATAGAGTAAATATACCTTCAACCACAACTGGGGTGCTTTGCTCTTGAGTTGTTGTCGCATACACTTGCCTTTGTGCTTATAAATTTTGGGAGTTGGGTTGTTTTTGCGCCCTTGATGGAACTGGTGGAGCAATAGGGCGAGGTTGGGTGCAATATTTAGCAATGTGCCCCGGTTGACTGCACTGATAGCACATCCTCATATCAGCCTAAGGAACGAAATTTGGCTTAAGCCCTTGATTTCTGATGAAGAAATTGGTCATTGAGTTTCCTTGGCTTTTTTTCAAGGTGCGCTTAATGTTGGATTTTGTTGTTCGTGACTCCCCTAACTTGTTCTGACCTTCTTGATGCCCTTCCTGCAACCTTGGTTTGTAGTTGGGATTTTGATAACTTTCCATTTTTTCTTCATTGAAATTTCCTTTAGTTTCTAGTTTCATGTCTTGGTACTCCTACTACTCTTTTTCCTTTATTTCTTCGTTGTTCCTATTGTGTTCATTTTTGCTCGAACTGCATGGCTCAATTTACAATTTCTTGATAATTCTCCAATTCTAAAATGGACAATGTTTGCCTTAATTCAGACCTAAGTCCATTGTAGAATTAGTTTTATCTCTTTCGTTAGCAACAGTAGAAAGAGAAAAGACTGACAGCTTAGTGAATCTTACTACATATTCTTATACTGATAGTTGTCCTTGAAACAACTTGAAAAATTCTAACCTTTTTTGTCTTTTTAAAGCTTTTGGGAAGTATTCATCAATAAACAAGGCCTCAAATGCAAGCCATGTCATTGTTGATATGTTTAAGCGTGGATCTTCTTTAACCATTTGCCACTAGTTTTGTGCTATTCCTGACAATTGGTATGTAGCTAAAGGAATTATCCTTCCTTCAGGTACTCCCATGGCCTCAAAGGCTTTTAGAGTTTCATCAAGCCACTTTTGAGTTGCTTCTACATCAGGCTTCCCATCAAAGGTTAGTTGTTACAACTATCTAACTTAGTTATATGCTTGTTGTGATAATCTTCTTCCATTCTCCCTAAATTGACATGTGGAGATTGGGTTGGTCCCCTTCTTTCTTGTAACTTATCCATTTTGTGATCAACATAACTAATAAAGTGATGGAAGAATTTTTCCATTTCTGTGAATGGATAACTTAACGTCTCTCTATCAGCTTCTAATGATGATAGATTCACCATGGATGCTCCTCGGCCTTCATTTTCTTCTCGTTCATTTGGTACTTCTAGCGTTAATGTCCTTTCTGCTTGCGATGATCCTATATCATTTCGTAGTTGATTGTTGTCCCTTACAGGAGCTGAGCTGTAATTGCCTTGGCTACGTGTCTAAACTGGCATTCTGCGAACTTTTTTTTTTTTGGCAATTTTCAGGTTGCTAAAATTATTAGGTTACCCACATAATTTTTCTATGGTAAGGGAATGAAACTTGCTGCCAATATTCTATGAATATTGTGCTTGAGTGTATGTGCACAGTTTCTTTCTCTCTTTTTTTTGCAAAAATACTTTTATATACATACATACATATATACATACATACATATATATAATATACATATATATAATATACATATATATACGAAAAAACCATTCACACCATATTCAGAGAAATGGCTTCAAATATAATTGGTCAAGTTTTTCTAATTTGCTATAACATGTGAGTTATTTGTATCATTATTATTATTATTATTTAATATAGGTAACAAACAAAAATTTCTAGAAATTAACAGTTATCTATCAAATTCACATGTCCTATACCATTCGAATTTGGAGATAAATAATAATGTCTAATATTTCCATCACTCACCAATCAAGGCCACAGAAATTCAAATCCTTAGATTCTTCAATTTTAACACGTATTTTAGATGTCCCATACTACCCAAAAGTATGATCAAAATTAGAGTTTTTGGTTTTCTAAATCTCTGTTCATTCATGGTCATATAGCACATAATTTACAATTATTTTGCTTTTGAATCGAAATATGTATTCTAATAGTATTAGTAGGATACTTATTATTATTTTCTACCATTACCTTATTAGTAACTTCATTTAATATTTATCTACTAAAGACTTCTAACAATGAAGGGTTCTAATTATTCATTTCTAACTAATATTTAGCATCTAGTGAAATCATTTTCTACCATTACCTTATTATTAACTTCATTTAATATTTATCTACCAAAGACATTTAATAATGAGGGGTTCTAAGAGATAAAATATTATATTCATTTCTATCAATAATTGAGCATCTAGTGAAATCATTTTCTACCATTACCTTATTATTGACTTCATTTAATATTTATCTACCAAAGACATTTAATAATGAGGGGTTCTAAGAGATAAAGTAATGTATTCATTTTTTTTTCTTATATCCTCGTTTTCCATATCTTCCATCTTCTCTTTTATTCTACTCATCCTTCCTTGTTTCCATCCTCTTCTCTTTTTTCATTCTACTCTTCTTTCATCCTTCCTCTTCTCCTCATTCTTCTCTTTCATCATTCATCTCTTTTATTCTATTCTTTTCCGTCATTCTTCTCTTTCATTCTATTCTTCTTTCATTCTTCTCCTCTTTCCTCTTTTTCATCATCCTCCCTTTTACTTTTTTTTTCTTTCACCTTCTCTTTTCTTTTTTTTTTCATTCACATTTTCTTCTATCCTTCTTCTTTTTTATCCACCCCTTTTTTTCTCTTTTCCTCTTCATCTACCCCTCTTTTATCCTTCTTCTTTTTCATCGACCCTTCCTTTTATTCTTCTTTTTTTTCACTTGTTTTATTGTTTTTTCTTTTCAATATATACATATTTTTTTTCTCATGTATATATATATATACATGAGAAATAGAGATATAAAAGAAGAATAATATACTTTGTAGAAGTTTAAATTATATACTCTATAGAAATTTAAATAGAATATTACCTTAAATGATTTTAACAGTAGATGTCCTATAAGAAGAAACAGAGATACGAAAGAGATTAAATATGAATAACAATTATAAAAAGTAAGAAATATGAAAATATGTTGTCTTCTTACCTTTAGTTAACTTTTTTGCTTCTAATGAATAATTTCGGGAGAGTAGTAAATTTATAGCTTTTTTTATGTTTATCCACTTGACATCATGGCTTCATAATTGTCTTTGATAAAATTCTTCTTCTACCCTCAATTAAAATTATTCTTTTACCCTTAATCATAGTTAACTAGATAAATATAATGATCAATTACTCTTTTACCTTCGGTCACAATTGTTCTTTTACCCTCAATCATAATTACCTGGATAAGTACATGATCAATTACTCTTTTACTCTTGGTCACAATTACTCTTTTACCCTCAGTACGTTTCAATTTTCCCAATATTTTATTTGATCTTGCTTGTCCCTGAGATCAATTGCTCTGATACCCTAAAGTTGTCAGACCCCAATCTTATCCATGTTGTATTAGTCCCAATTATAGGGATCAATAAATACACTCAAAGATTGAGGTTAACAACTTGATATCACTACAGTCTCATCTTACTCTTTATTAATAATTTAATTCCTAACATCAGTATCTACTTATGGTTCATCTTAACTTGAAATATTACAACCCATAGACATATATATAGCAGGACATACTATAACTTACTGAGTTTTATTTACAAATATACATTATTTGATTTCTTTTTCCTTCAGTTCCACTTCTTCTTTTATTGCTTGCCTTGTCATTTATAATTTTTTGAAAAATAAAGAAAATGAGTGAACGTGACATCCAGTGGGTTCCCCGGCCGGTATCTCACATATCGCCTAAGTTGGTAATAACTGCAAAAAGAACACACAAGTAATGCATGATAACAAGATAATACAAGGAATCATGCAATCATAAATAACATCAACTGCATTTAGCTATCCAACAAGGGTCAGCTCTCATTCACAATTCATTCACTAGTGAGTAAAAATGTGTGCATAATTCTAAATTAAAAAATTTAGAAGATAAAGATATGAAAAGCAAATCATAGGTTCGTCCCTACCTTAATACCTTAACTCCTATGTTTTCTAAGCATGCAACACAACTTGTAGCTCTTAAAAAGATGAAGAAAACTGATATGAACTTGACTATCACCTTAACCCTATTTATAGGTGAAAATTTATTTCGAAATGTCAGTGGTGTCTAGTAGAAAAACTTTGTTTACTTTTTTGTCCTTTTCCTATAATATCCCACAAGGATTTTTTTTATATTTATTTTATTTCTTCAAAATATCCTTGAAAATATCATAAATGACGATTGTATCCTCTTTTAGCTTTTTGCCCTTGTGAATCACTAAAATGTCGTTTTATCTTAAAATATGTTACAATTTAAAATAGAAAGAGGAATTCAAATAGTTATTAAAAGAGGATGTCGAAAACCTAGACAAATATAGGAGATACCTATAATACAGGAATATGCAAACGTATTCCCAGATGACCTACCTGGACTACCACCACAGAGACAGGTAGAGTTCAAGATTGCATCTAGGCACTGACTCCATAGCCATTCCGATGAGCTTCGTGACAAGGGATTTATCAGACCTAGTGAGTCACCATGGGGAGCCCCAGTGCTATTTATGAAGAAAAATGATAGATCCATGAGGCTTTGTGTTGATTATCGCAAATTAAACCAAGTAATGATCAAGAACAAGTACCCATTGCCCATAATAGAAGACCTGTTTGATCAGTTGAGGAGAGCTACTCATTTCTCTAAGATTGATTTGAAGTTAGGATATCATCAACTGAGGATCCGAGAGTCTAACATACACAAGACAACCTTCATAACTCAGTACGGGCACTTCGAGTTCATAGTGATGTCATTTGGTTTGACCAATACGCCAAATGCATTCGTGGATCTGATGAACAGAATCTTCAGATAGTATTTGGATTCTTTGTTTTAGAAAAAGCATATCATATTCTTTCGATTATCTTTTTTATTCGATTTTTTTAACTTACTTTATCTTATATGTTTTATCCATTCACAACTCAGTCTGACGGATCTAGCTATATGGATCAGTTCATTGTAGTGTTTGTTGATGACATTCTGATCTACTCTAGGTCAGAGGTTGAGCATGTAGAACATCGGAAGACTGTTCTATAGATGCTGAAAATGAACTCTATGCAAAGTTTGGCAAGTGTGAGTTCTAGATGAAGAAGGTCAAGTTCTTTAGCCATGACGTCTCAATCAAAGGAATATATGTAGACCCAGATATTGTGGAAGCAGTATCCAACTGGAAGCATCCTAAGACTGTAATAGAAGTCATAAGCTTATTAGATTTGGCAGGTTACTACTGCAAGTTCATCCAAAATTTTTCAAAGTTGGCTAAACCCATGACTAAGTTAACCAGAAAGGGAGAGAAATTTGTATGGGATGACAAGTGTGAGTAATCATTCCAAGAATTGAAGAAGAGGTTAACTTTAGCACCCATCTTAGTCACACCTACCCATGGTGTGAAGTATGTATTGTACACTAACGCTCACGGATTGGACATTGCATTAATGCAAGAAGTGAAGGTAATAACAAATGTTTCACGTCAATTGATGGTCCATGAACAAAATTATCCCACACACAATCTAAAGTTAGTAGTAATTGTTTTTGCACTGAAGATTTGGATGCATTACTCTATGGGGAGAGTTTTGATCTATTCTCAAATCATAAGAGCCTAAAATATATTTATACCACAACGATCTAAACTTTTGACAGTGGAGGTGGATTGAATTCCTAAAATATTATAATTTTCAGCTGCATTACCATCCAAGGAAGGCTAATATGATAATCGATGCACTTAGTAGAAAGTTCAGTAGGAACGACGAAGATAAGGGACATATGTACCAACTGATCAGTGATTATAACTAGGCTGTAACATCAGACAAGAAATAAGTATATTTATATGTTGTGACTTGTCAACCAGATCTCTTACATCAAATAAGAGATGAACGGAAGGGGGATAAATGGATCCTAGAACTGGTAGAAGGTGTCAAAGGAGGCAAACATACTGATTTCAGAATTGATACAGAAGGTACTCTCAGACTTGGAGATAGAATCTATGTACTTAAGAGTGGATTGAGCAGAAGAACCATTTTGGACGAGGCACATCAAACCAAGTACACTATGCACCCAAGAGGTGACAAGATATATCAGGATCTCAGGAAAGTGTAATGGTAGAGGGGCTTGAAGAGGGACATAGTTAAGTATGTCTCCAAGTGTTTGACCTATCAACAGGTGAAAGCAGAACATATAAAACCCTCGGGGATGTTGCAATCGCTTCCAGTTCCCGAGTGAAAGTGGGATAACATCATTATAGATTTTGTTAGTGGTCTACCCAGGAATCAGAAGGGAGAAGACACAGTATGGGTAATTATAGATCGCCTCTTGAAGGTAGCTCACTTCCTACCCATCCGATCTACAAATCCAGTGGGAAAGCTTGGAGAACTATACGTCAAAGAGATAGTAAGGCTACGTAGTGTACCTAGGACCATTGTGTTAGACAGAAATTCGAGATTCACACTCAATTCTGGTAAAGCCTGTAGAAGGAACTAGGTAGTAGACTCACCATGAATACTGCGTTCCATCCTCAAACGGATGGATAGTCTGAGAGGGTAATATAGATACTAGAAGATATGTTGAGAGCACGTGTCCTTGATTTCAAGGGCAACTGGAGCAAATACTTGCACTTGGAAGAGTTCACCTATAACAACAATTATCAAGCGAGTATAAAAATGGCTCCATACAAAGCGCTCTACGGCAGGCCCTGTAGATCTCCATCTTGTCGGGCACACTTTGAAGATCAAGTACTTACAAGGCCAGGCCTAATACAAGAGATGAATGAACAAGTGAAATAGATACAAAAGAAGTTAATCACAACTCAAAGTAGGCAACGAATTATGAGGATAAGAGGAGAAGACCACTTGAGTTCCAAGAGGGTGATAGAGTATTTCCAAGGATCAGCTCTCAGAAGAGGAGTAAGTGTTTTGGGATCAAGGGGAAACTATTACCTAGGTTTATCAGTCCATTCGAAATACTTAGATGGGTTAGTGAATGTGCCTAAGAGCTAGATCTTCCTAATAGAATGTCCTCAATCCACAACGTATTGCATATGTCAATGTTGTGAAAGTATGAACCGGACCTCTCTCATCATACATTGGGAGGAAGTCAAACTCCAAGACAATGCCACTTACGAAGAACCAGCCATCAGAATACTGGATCGTAAAATACAGAGTCTTAGAACCAAGGACATCCCTCTAGCCAAGGTTTTGTGGAGACACCATGACCTGGAAGAGGCCACCTGGGAATTAGAAAGCGAAATGCAGAAGAATTACCCGAACCTCTTTACTAGGAGTAGCTGACCAGAGGGCATGGAACACTTGTCGAGAGATCTCGGTCACCATTTCTAGTGATAGCATCATTCCAACTGGGGCTATTACTGCCACCTGTGCCCTCTAATCCCTTTGGCCAAATTTGTTAGTGTTTTTAGCCCTCGTCACATTTTTGTAGGTTCTTGCCATTATTTACAAGTCAAAAGCCACTTTAGTATTTGATCAGGTATCATAATAGAGAATCGTATTCTCAATTCAATTCAATTCGAGTGTATGCAAAACCCATCTTTCATTATCCTCGAAATACAAAATGTTTTTTTTAGACTTTAGAAAATAGTCGTCCTTTCTTGGATCATCTGTT